>JALPQI010007867.1:0-63635 GCA_025490895.1 Thaumatotibia leucotreta | reverse complement strand
CGACGCCGTCAGGCGGAGGGCTTTTATGACTCGAGTTAGAATTCCGCTTACCTACCGTGATGCATACAATGTTTTTCATCACACTTGCCGACAAAAAAATAAGTTTTAAGACATAATTTTATTAAATGACGTACTGACATTTCTATTACTCCCTAGGGAATATCACTTTTCTATTACTCCCGCTACGCGCGCAAGCAATGGCGCGCTTAGGCAGCAAGTGTGATGAAAAAGTATTTCTTTCTTTAAAACATCATAAGATGACATTTATTTTTTTCTACTCCTGACCTTTTTTTGCTAGTTACATAGCTACGCACACTATTGTAAATATATACATAATTACATCTGTTAAAAGTCTATAGACTTTTGACAGATGTAATTATGTATATATTCTTTTCATCACACCTGTTCGGTAAGGCCACGGTCGTACTGCACACGCCGCACGCAGCCGACAACGTCCCGTCGCACGCAGCGGGTGAATGGTGTGTTCGAGAATGCTCGGGAGTGGTCGTTTTCGCCCGCTGCGTGCGGCGTCCCACTGCCATACATCATTCAGACGCTGCGTCCGACGGGACGTTGTCGGTTGCGTGCGGCGTGTGCAGTACGACCGTGGCCTTAGTGCGCCAATACGCTGCGGTGATGCGCGCCGTAGGTGCGTCATTACGTCCTAGTAGGCCGTTACGGATTTTCATACAACATTACGTCGCACTAGCGCGGTCCGGCGCACGCAGCGCGCCGCGCCGAAATTTCTTTTATGAAAATTATGAAATTAAGTCATCCCTGATTTAGACCATTTTAGAGTAGTTTTGTGAAAATATATTGTTTTTCATCACACTTGCTGTCTAAGCGCGCCATTGCTTGCGTGCGTAGCGGGAGTAATAGAAAAGTGAAATTCCCTAGGGAGTAATAGAAATGTCAATACGTCATTTAATAATATTACGACTTAAAACTTATGTTTTTGTCGGCAAGTGTGATGAAAAACATTGTATGCATCACGGTCGGTAAGCGGAATACTAACTCGAGTCATAAAAGCCCTCCGCCTAACGGCGTCGGGCTTCTAACACTCTCGTTAGTGATTCCGTACTTACCTCCCTTGATGCACAATGTACTATTATTTACTTTTTTGCATCACAGGTGTGATGAAAAACATTGTGTGTACCACGTACTATTGTGTATTTTTCTCAAAAACGCACTCTCAGCCGGTAACGTAATGCCGCAGCGTTGTTCGGAAAGAGAAGGCACGCGAGATATATATATATATATATTTTTTTTTTTACTTTATTTAGAACAAATAATATAAAAATATATGGGAAATATATGGGCGTCTCTAGCTGCCAGACGCCGTCACTTTCCGAACAGACTCAAAAACGTACTGCGTGGTACAGTCGCCATCAGATATATGGTAGCGGTCGAGGTCCCCAAATAAATCGGAGCAACGTAAAATTTCAATAAATTCGTACGTGAGAAAAGGGCAATAATTTAGAGGCATGTAATTCGTCACAAATTTAGGAGCAACCACTTTTCAATGAATTCGTAACGTATAATTAGGTAAAAATATCGGAACACAGAGATAATCTGAAATATCTGAGCAGTCAGGGTGGTCGTAAATATCTCAACATTTATGGAAAATATACCTTACTGTCATATACACATCGCTTTAAATTCTTTATCGTCAGCCACACGTCTTGAATAGGTTGTCAATCATTTGAATTTAGAACAGAGTGGTTTGTTGTGACGTTCTTCGAAAAGAGTAGACATTTGTCATTGTGACAAATATATTTCTGTCTCTTTCGCAAATTGGACAGGGTGCTTAGCCAAGTTGCTAATCGCTAGCGCTTAATCGTCAGTCGTAAACGAAAGGTAGCTAACTGTCTTTGTCGCGCTAATATGAAAGAGTGACAGAGAGAGAAAATTACGATACGCTACTAAGCGCTAGCGATTGGCAACTTGGCTAAGTACACATATGTATATTATGCCTAAATCATTAAAATGAGTTATTTAGTTAACCGCTGTTTTGACGTATTGCCAAAATGGGCAAAGGTAGAACAAGGAGCAAAGCAAAATTTCGTGAAAAGATGTCGTGTACTCGGTGGCGCAATGAATAGTTCGAGTAATCATTATATTAAAGTAGGTATTATTAAACAGCGATTACAATGGGATTTGAAAGTACACAACACAACAGTGTATAAGTCAATCAGTTTGGCACAACAGTGTATAAGTCAATCTAGAATATATTCATAGTCATACAGGGTGGCCAAATAAGATACACTTTATTTTTGAAATTTTATTCTATACATAACACAAAAAATTTAAAGTATCACTGGTTAAATATAATTATTTTGGGTCGGCAATTACACATATAAAATAATCAGACAAACATTCACCTCCAGTAGCATCGCAGATGTCAACCCTTTTCATCGCATTTTTCATCACTTTTTCACACATTTCCGGCGTTATTTCAGTGATCGTGGTTCGAGTATATTGTTTTAATTGCTAAAGGTTCGTTGGCCAATTAGAAAAGACAAATCCTTTTATATAACCCCACAGAAAAAAATCAGGAGCTGTCAAATCAGGCGATCTTGGGGCCCAGTTAATGTCACCTTTTCATCACACTTGCTGTCTAAGCGCGCCATTGCTTGCATGCATACTTGCATAGTGGGAGTAATAGAAAAGTGATGTTCCCTAGGAAGTAATAGAAATGTCAGTACGTCATTTAATAATATTTTGTCTTAAAACTTATTTTTTTGAAAGAGAAATTCTGAAAATATAAGACATACTAAGTAGTATTTGTTTTTAGGCATCATAATTATCTGTCATCGATTTTGATAAAAAAAACTGCATTTATACATTAGAAAAAAAAACGTTTTGAATGTATGAAAACAGTAAATGTCTCTAAGAAGCATGGGAATATAGAGACATTTACAGTAAATGTCTCTAAGAAGCATGATGTCTAAAATGAATAAAATATATTGTTTTCACATATTCAACGCGTTTTTTTTCCTAATGTATAAATGCAGTTTTTTTATCAAAGTCGGTGATAGATATATGGTTCCTAAAAACAAATACTACTATTTACTGCTTAAGACCTACACAATGGATTTCGGAAGAAATAGTGCAGATAAGTTTATTTTTTCAAAACAACCGGATTCGCTATGCTGGGTAGTTTTTTTTTCAAATATTAATGCAATTTTTCTGTTTATTACATTCGATGACATGGTTCCTAAGAAAATATTTTCGTATGTCCGATAGTTTCAAACATTCCCATACTGACTGATTTTAATGAGCCAGCCTGTATTTTAGTAAAGCAACAGTAGCATAAACGTATCTCTGTTTAATATTAATAATATACTATTGACCCAACACACAAACAATGCCATAATGACAAGTTTGACAATAATTGTATAATATCACTGTTACTGATGTCACAAGCCTCCGCAGGCTACGTCTACCGCTTACTATCGGACGGTCCGTGTGCCTGTTTGCCACCAACATACAATTATCACTAATAATACACGTGCGAAAAGGAAATTCGTAGCTCGTGTAGATTTAAAGCACTCCCTTCGGTCGTGCTTTAATTTATCTCCACTCGTTCTACTCCACTTAATTTTTTTCGCACTTGTATCGTAACGTACTATTTTACTTTCGGAAAGTCGTTACAATTGTCACAAGGTTTAGAACGATTTTCGTAAATTCTTGATATGAGGTTCGACCTATGTTGGAATTTCGCTACAATTGTCGTATTTTTGTGACAATATATAATTTTGCTTCGCTAAAAAGACGGTATTTATTGTTGATTGCTAAAAGTTCTTGCAATATATTAGAAACACAAACAACCACACGGCCCGTCTGATGATAAGTGGTAACCGTAGCCCATGGACTGCTGGCCATGGTGGCCTGCAATGGGAGAAACAGTCAATTTACAATTCTCGGACTTGTCACCGTGGTAAAATAGGATCCGCAAATGACTTTTAGGTATTCTGTTCACTCTTTATACTTTTTCCGTTCAAATAAATAATTTGCTAGCTTTACGATTTTATTTACCTACTTATCACATATTAATACGATTAAAAAATCAAAATTGAATTTATGCATTTTTCGATAATGATGCTTGAAAACTTCTCTTTTATCTAGGAAACTCATTTACTCACCAACAACAGTGGTCAAATTCATCTTTGACATTGACAACTTAAAGTGTAGTGACAACAAAGTAACAAATTAAAATAAACTATGTGACGCAGACTTAAGGTGTATTTCCTATAAATGTTCCGATCTTTATGATCATCCTGGCTGCTTCGATATCTTTGAGTCATGTTCGTTCCGATATCTTTACCTACTTGTACGTCTGCTCCTAAATTTATGACGAATTAGGGCCCGGCCACATGACCACGGTGCGGTGTCGTAAACGTAAAACGGCGCGGCATCGTGGCATTGCACGTTATCGCACCATGAGAAATTACGGCGCGGTGTCGTGGCATTGCACGTTATCGCACCGTCCGAAATTACGACGCGGCGCCGGGCAAATCCACGTTGTCGCGACGGGCAGTTTAACGTTGCGGTGCCGTGTGGAGTAGATGCAAGGTGCGGTGTCACGTTGTACCACGACACCGTACCTTCTCATACTTCTCCAAAGATTTTTGCGATCAGTCTGCAATTCGACATGGATCCCATAACCAGACATCGGAATTCTGGTAGCATTTTTGAGCTGTCATAGAGACTTCTCATTTATCGACTACCGATTACACATATGTATATCGATAAATACACAATACAATGTAAAATAATTAAGATTACAAGTAGCAGTTAACAATAAGCGGTCTTATCGTTCATGAGCGATCTCGTTTAGAACTTTTGAGTGACTGAAAATGTTAAATAGAGATTTGCAATGAAAGCAATGAAAAATTAATTATAAAATTCTTCCGAAAAATGTTTAATAGCCATAAGAAATCCGCAAATATTGATAAGGAATAATAAAATATTATTATTTTAATTTCTATTTCAAATTACCTAAAAGTTGATATCTAAAGGTTATCTAAAAGAGATCGCTCATTAGTGATAAGACCGCCTGTTGTTTACTTCTATTTGTAATCATAATTATTTTACATTGTATTCTGCATTTATTGATATACATATATATATAATCGGTAGTCGATAAACGAGAAGTCCCTATGACAGCTCAAAAATGCTATCAGAATTCCGATGTCTGCCCATAACACGTATTCTGCTCTTGTTACTTATAAGAAGAAACATGAAGAAAAATCAAAGGAAAAGAATATAATATATCATAATCTTTCTATTATGAATCATGATGGAAGTCATTTCATAAGGAAGTACAAGGTATTGAAAAGAAGTGATCACAAGTTTTATGATTATTTTAGAATCTCTGTGTCAAGTTTTGAACAACTCTTATGGAAAATATCACTTCGTTTAAAAAAGCAACACGTAATGCATCTACTCCACACGGCACCGCAACGTTAAACTGCCCGTCGCGACAACGTGGATTTGCCCGGCGCCGCGTCGTAATTTCGCACGGTGCAACAACGTGGAATGCCACGACGCCGCGCCGTAATTTCCCACGGTGCGATAACGTGCAATGCCACGACGCCGCGCCGTTTTACGTTTACAACGCCGCACCGTGGTCATGTGGCCGGGCCCTTACACGCTCCCAAATCATTGCCCTTTTCTCACGTAACGAATTTATTGAAATTTACCGTTGCTCCGATTTATTTGGGGCCCTCGACCGCTACCATATATCTGATGGCGACTGTACCACAGACTGCCACATCACACCTATGATAGACGCCATATTTAATTTGTTCCGATCTTCGAATTTTCACACTGCTACCAACATTAGTACCAGATTAGTTATTACCATGAATATAGGATAATATGGATTTGACAACGTAATAATAATAGCAAGAACGAAAGGGATGGTCTTATTAAACTTTTAGCTAGTGGAAGGGAAGAGGAACGATAATCGTCCGTCCTTATCACAGTGCCACTATTTTTTGTAAGACACTTAGCATCTACGTGACAGGCAAATGCGTTGAATACGTCACTTACGTCTGGTGGGAGTGAATTATCGCAAACCGTTTACACCATTCGTCAGTAGAATCCAAAAAAATGTAAACAATCCTAATAACTTGCAATATTCCATAATAAAGCACTTTTAAAACACAATCGTAGTTTTATTCCGAACTTGGAAGAGTTCACATACATTTTTAGTAAAAAATATTGATATTTATAGTGTTAACCTAAAATTATATCTGCGAGCGTATTTCACGATATGTTTCAAACACGTCAGATGGTATGGAATGTCAGCCATATTTGCTTACATTCTTTTTTTGGATTCTACTGTCGGTTGGTATACTTTAAAATACAATCTAATTGATATTCAGCAAAGATGTGTATTTTGCTTGAAAAACGCCACGTATCTATGAGAGTTTAAAATACTATTTCGTAAATTAAATGAAATAAGGTACACTAAGAAACTAAAACTCCACTTAAATAAACATATTTCATATTACATTTTAATATTGTTTCATATAATAGGGTAAATGATGGGGTAATTTTTCTCGCATGGTAACAACGCTCACTATATTTATATCCATCCCTCTTAGTGGCACACTCGGTGCGGCCCCTCGGTTATTACAATAATTATATTTATTAACTTAATATGTAGAAAATATAATAAGGTTTTGTTTTTTAAATTATTAATGTGATATTAGTATTAGTACATTGTGTATCAAGGGAGGTAAGTACGGAATTACTAACGAGAGTGTTAGAAGCCCGACGCCGTTAGGCGGAGGGCTTTTATGACTCGAGTTAGTATTCCGCTTACCGACTGTGATGCATACAATGTTTTTCATCACACTTGCCAACCAAAATATATGTTTTAAGACATAATATTATTAAATGACGTACTGACATTTCTATTACTCCCTAGGGAATTTCACTTTTCTATTACTCCCGCTACGCGCGCAAGCAATGGCACGCTTAGACAGCAAGTGTGATGAAAAATATATTTTTGTATTATAACAAATTTCATATTATGCAAAAATATTTTTTCCTCGGGCAACTGAGCGCGGTTTTAAAAGCAAACTTATCCATAGACAATGACAGCGGCATTAAAAAAAACCTTCCCGCTTTCCGCTAGCAGTTGAAAGTCCTACCGCGAACTTCGAAATTGAGTTTCGATCATTTGTCTCTGTCACTTCAACAAATTTACTAAGTGACAAGTGACTGAAACGGATGCTCGACTTTTGCGAATTTCGTGGACGGCCCCCAGTTCTGTATAGGTTTGATTTGAGTCGATTCGAATTAAAGTTTGTGCAAATGTACATTCATTTCTAATGTTCTGCCTGCCCCTCTTGGGAGTGCAGGTATGTATGAGCTATCAATATTATTTTAGTTTGTTTATGGGTGGAATAGATGTGCGGCGCTCAGTAATAAGTATATGATATTTTATTAGTTCTGTGTGTGCTGTGCCACTCAGTCGTAGAAAAAGTATTGTATGCAACCACAGAACAGAAAAGTGATAAAATGTAATTTAATGGTTTGTGCTTGAAATGGAATATTAATCCAACAATGGTTTTTCAGCGAGGGGCCGCACATAGTGTACCACTAAGAGGGATAGACATAGTCACAGACTACTAAGAAGATACTTGTGTGTGTGGCACTTAGGCTTAGCATCTAATGCACACACACACAAAAAATAATGGCACAGTGATAAGGACGGACGATTACCGTTCCTTTTCACTTCCACTAGTAAAAAGTTTCATAAGACCATCCCTTTCGTTCTTGCTATTATTATTACGTTGTCAAATCCATATCCATATTCTATATCCATGTTTTTCAGTGACTAGGTATGTCATCTAGTGGCACTAGTTGAAAATACCATGAGGAAAATTGGTACCATTCATGGCATTCATGTCATGATGTCGCTACTGTCTATGTTACCCCGGCCGCACACGCACGATTTTCGAATCGGGGAACCAGCGGCACTACCGCGAACTTCGAAATTCGCAAATTCAGCCTCCGTAGCCTAGTTGGTAGTGACCCTGCCTACGAAACGGGAGGTTCCGGGTTCGAATCCCGGCGAGGGCATTATTTGTGTATTTATTTATCACAAGTATAATTATGTTCCTTGGTCATGGTTGTCTATGTATTTAAGTATCTATTATACAGGGTGTCCCATAAATAATGGATCACCCTGACATCCAAGGTAGGTCGACCCAAAAGGTACCTAACCAACATAACATGACCTTAGTAAAAGTTGGACGGTTTACGAGATCTTTCTTCTTTTTTACACGTTAAGTACTATAATTTGCTTGAATAGCTTTTGTGCTATTCATTTTTCTTCATAACTTTATCAGAAATAGTTAAATTTTATAAAACAAGTGACATTTTATTAAAAAAACTTGCGAAATTAAATGCGAAAGAAACTCTATTAATTTGCAAAATAAAAGAGCAATAACCATGTACGAACTAGTATTTTTTTTTCATGGCATACGACTAAAAGCCAAATAATTGTTATTGCTCATTATTTTTTTCAAATTAATAGTTTCTTTCGCATTTGACATAAGTTTTTTATTAAAATATCACTTGTTTTATAAATTTTAACTATTTCTGATGGAGTAACGATGAAAAATTAATAGCACAAAAGCTATTTTAGCAAATTATATCACTTAACGTGTAAAAAAGAGGCCAAGTTCGATAAAAACTTAAAATTGTCAAAATCTCGAAAACCGTCCAACTTTTACTGAGGTCATGTTATGTTGGTTAGGTACCTTTTGGGTCGACCTACCCCGGGTGCATATATCGTCGCCTGGTACCCACATCACAAGCCTTAATTAAGCTTACTGTGGGACTAGGTCGATTTGTGTAACATGTCCCAAGATATTTATTTTTCTCTTTCACGCCTTTGTTGCGAGTGACAGAAAAAAATCTTCGAAATTCACAAATTTCGATTTTCGCCCGGATTCGGGAAAGTTCTCTTTCGCGACCAGAGGAGTCAACAACCTATGGAAATTATGGAATGCTCCTAATAAGGATAAACCTGGAGCATCAACTAACCAGAGTACCTACACAATAAACAGTAATACATCAGTGCATCACTGCCAGTCATATGCTTTTGGCAGAAGAGAAAGCCTGTCAATGGTCACTCTAGTTGGTCGAGTCCTCTAAAGGGATAAAATAAGGAAACAATCAAAGAAACTTGGATTTGAACTTTATTCAAAAATACTTCTAATCGGGTCCTAACGATATTATGTACCGAGTTGAGATGAACTAACGAATATCTATCGATTGCAGTCAATGAAAATCATAAAATAGGTTTTGGGGGGGCAGCGTGAAGCTGGCCTCCCCCCCATTTTGTTTAAAAAAAAAACGTATGTTGGAATCGGGTCCTAACGATTTAATATACTGAACTAACGCACACAAATGGTGAACTAACGATTCGGGTATGTTATTTGCGGGCAAAGTTGATAGTTTTGGCAGAAAGATTTACGTGAAGTTGACCGCCTCCATTTTGTTAAAAAAAAGTTTTATTCGGATTCCAACGCTTTAAAATATTTTACTTACGTATAATCATGATGCACTAACGATGTAGGTATACTATTTGCTGACAAAGTTAATAGTTTGCCAGCAGGACGTGTGTGAAAACAGCCTTCCTATAGGCTTCTACAGAAAAAAATAACAAGGAATTGTGGACAAGTCTGTGAGTTTTCCCGCAAATAATAAATGTCAATCTATCCAATATGATCCTTAGATATTTGTATAGCCATTAGAATCGTTAGGATCTCAAACGGGTGCGAATAATGGGACTTAACCTGAATACCTAAAGCGTTCGTTGCTCGTAAGTTGTGGATTTAATTTATTTTTTTCTGGCCGAATCAGACGGGTCCTTACGATATGTCTTAGCGAAGTAGTTAGAACTAACGAATACCTACCGATTACTGTAATTTTAATTTGAAAATTCCGTTATGGTGCGGTAGAGTGAAGAATTTCTCCACTCCACTTTGATTAAAAAAAACTATACTTCTAATCGGGTCCTAACGATATTATGTACCGAATTGAGATGAACTAACGAATATCTATCGATTGTAATCGATAAAAACTATAAAATCTATTATGGGGAGGTAGCGTGAAGTTGACCGCCCCACTTTGATTAAAAAAAAAAATACTTCTAATCGGGTCCTAACGATATTATGTACCGAGTTGAGATGAACTAACGAATATCTATCGATTGCAGTCAATGAAAATCATAAAATAGGTTTTGGGGGGCCAGCGTGAAGCTGGCCTCCCCCCATTTTGTTTTAAAAAAAACGTGTGTTGGAATAGGGTCCTAACGATTTAATATACTGAACTAACGCACACAAATGGTGAACTAACGATTCGGGTATGTTATTTGCGGGCAAAGTTGATAGTTTTGGCAGAAAGATTTACGTGAAATTGACCGCCTCCATTTTGTTAAAAAAAAGTTTTATTCGGATTCCAACGCTTTAAAATATTTTACTTACGTATAATCATGATGCACTAACGATGTAGGTATACTATTTGCTGACAAAGTTAATAGTTTGCCAGCAGGACGTGTGTGAAAACTGCCTTCCTATAGGCTTCTACAGAAAAAAATAACAAGGAATTGTGGACAAGTCTGTGAGTTTGCCCGCAAATAATAAATGTCAATCTATCCAATATGATCCTTAGATATTAGTATAGCCATTAGAATCGTTAGGATCTCAAACGGGTGCGAATAATTTGACTTAACCTGAATACCTAAAGCGTTCGTTGCTCGTAAGTTGTGGATTTAATTTATTTTTTTCTGACCGAATCAGACGGGTCCTTACGACATGTCTTAGCAAAGTAGTTAGAACTAACGAATACCTACCGATTACTGTAATTTTAATTTGAAAATTCCGTTATGGTGCGGTAGAGTGGAGAATTTCTCCACTCCACTTTGATTAAAAAAAACTATGCTTCTAATCGGGTCCTAACGATATTATGTACCGAATTGAGATGAACTAACGAATATCTATCGATTGTAATCGTTAAAAACTATAAAATCCATTTTGGGGGGGGTAGCGTGAAGTTGACCGCCCCACTTTGATTAAAAAAAAAAATACTTCTAATCGGGTCCTAACGATATTATGTACCGAATTGAGATCAACTAACGAATATCTATCGATTGTAATCGTTAAAAACTATAAAATCTATTATGGGGAGGTAGCGTGAAGTTGACCGCCCCACTTTGATTAAAAAAAAAATACTTCTAATCGGGTCCTAACGATATTATGTACCGAGTTGAGATGAACTAACGAATATCTATCGATTGCAGTCAATGAAAATCATAAAATAGGTTTTGGGGGGGGGCAGCGTGAAGCTGGCCTCCCCCCATTTTGTTTTAAAAAAAAACGTATGTTGGAATCGGGTCCTAACGATTTAATATACTGAACTAACGCACACAAATGGTGAACTAACGATTCGGGTACGTTATTTGCGGGCAAAGTTGATAGTTTTGGCAGAAAGATTTACGTGAAGTTGACCGCCTCCATTTTGTTAAAAAAAAGTTTTATTCGGATTCCAACGCTTTAAAATATTTTACTTACGTATAATTATGATGCACTAATGATGTAGGTATACTATTTGCTGACAAAGTTAATAGTTTGCCAGCAGGACGTGTGTGAAAACAGCCTTCCTATAGGCTTCTACAGAAAAAAATAACAAGGAATTGTGGACAAGTCTGTGAGTTTGCCCGCAAATAATAAATGTCAATCTATCCAATATGATCCTTAGATATTAGTATAGCCATTAGAATCGTTAGGATCTCAAACGGGTGCGAATAATGGGACTTAACCTGAATACCTAAAGCGTTCGTTGCTCGTAAGTTGTGGATTTAATTTATTTTTTTCTGGCCGAATCAGACGGGTCCTTACGATATGTCTTAGCGAAGTAGTTAGAACTAACGAATACCTACCGATTACTGTAATTTTAATTTGAAAATTCCGTTATGGTGCGGTAGAGTGGAGAATTTCTCCACTCTACTTTGATTAAAAAAAAACTATACTTCTAATCGGGTCCTAACGATATTATGTACCGAATTGAGATGAACTAACGAATATCTATCGATTGTAATCGATAAAAACTATAAAATCTATTATGGGGAGGTAGCGTGAAGTTGACCGCCCCACTTTGATTAAAAAAAAAAAATACTTCTAATCGGGTCCTAACGATATTATGTACCGAGTTGAGATGAACTAACGAATATCTATCGATTGCAGTCAATGAAAATCATAAAATAGGTTTTGGGGGGGCAGCGTGAAGCTGGCCTCCCCCCATTTTGTTTTAAAAAAAAACGTATGTTGGAATCGGGTCCTAACGATTTAATATACTGAACTAACGCACACAAATGGTGAACTAACGATTCGGGTATGTTATTTGCGGGCAAAGTTGATAGTTTTGGCAGAAAGATTTACGTGAAATTGACCGCCTCCATTTTGTTAAAAAAAAGTTTTATTCGGATTCCAACGCTTTAAAATATTTTACTTACGTATAATCATGATGCACTAACGATGTAGGTATACTATTTGCTGACAAAGTTAATAGTTTGCCAGCAGGACGTGTGTGAAAACTGCCTTCCTATAGGCTTCTACAGAAAAAAATAACAAGGAATTGTGGACAAGTCTGTGAGTTTGCCCGCAAATAATAAATGTCAATCTATCCAATATGATCCTTAGATATTAGTATAGTCATTAGAATCGTTAGGATCTCAAACGGGTGCGAATAATTGGACTTAACCTGAATACCTAAAGCGTTCGTTGCTCGTAAGTTGTGGATTTAATTTATTTTTTTCTGGCCGAATCAGACGGGTCCTTACGATATGTCTTAGCGAAGTAGTTAGAACTAACGAATACCTACCGATTACTGTAATTTTAATTTGAAAATTCCGTTATGGTGCGGTAGAGTGAAGAATTTCTCCACTCCACTTTGATTAAAAAAAACTATACTTCTAATCGGGTCCTAACGATATTATGTACCGAATTGAGATGAACTAACGAATATCTATCGATTGTAATCGTTAAAAACTATAAAATCCATTTTGGGGGGGTAACGTGAAGTTGACCGCCCCACTTTGATTAAAAAAAGAAAATACTTCTAATCGGGTCCTAACGATATTATGTACCGAATTGAGATGAACTAACGAATATCTATCGATTGTAATCGTTAAAAACTATAAAATCCATTTTGGGGAGGTAGCGTGAAGTTGACCGCCCCACTTTGATTAAAAAAAAAAATACTTCTAATCGGGTCCTAACGATATTATGTGCCGAATTGAGGTGAACTAACGAATATCTATCGATTGCAGTCAATGAAATTCATAAAATACGTTTTGGGGGGGCAGCGTGAAGCTGGCCCCCCCCATTTTGTTTTTTAAAAAAACGTATGTTGGAATCGGGTCCTAACGATTTCATATACTGAACTAACGTGAACCAACGATGAACTAACGATATAGATATGTTATTTGCGGGCAAAAAGTTTGGGGCGGTCAACTTCACGGACATGAGTTCCGACCCGCGAACGCGGCACGTACTCAGTTTAACGTTTAATTTTTTATTGAATTAATAATTAATTTATTAATATTTAATTTAATTATTAAATATTTAATTTAATTGTTAAATATTTAATTTAATTATTAAATTATTTATTTATTACGCCGCGGTCGTGTGGCCGCTTAATTTTCATCAGCATACCTGGGATAACTGGGGGCAAGTTATAGGGATTTGATATCGATTAAAAAGATGTCGATATAATTATAATAAAAGATGTGCTTATTGAACATTCTCGATTACAGTACAGAGGTTCAATGTCATCTCTGATATCGGGCCTCTTGTATGCAGATGTCATTTTAATCAAAATGACAATTTAAATATTGATATTTTAATATCAATTGTATATTTTGAAAACTATTTTAAAATAAACGCGTAACTACCCGTTTAAATTTTTTTTTATTTTAATTGAAGAGTAAGTACCTAATATTTATTTATGCCGAATAACATTTTGATGTTGTCATTCACAGTAACATCGATATATTTTTAGTCGATAAAATATTTTGCTACATCACTTTCGTATAAATGCCCCGAGTTATCCCAGGTATGTTCATCAGGTTTGCTTTTTGCCACTGTAAAATAAAACCGTCCGTGTCCGCGGCCCTGTGGTGACGGCAGTAAGAATACATTTGTCACCACCCCAACTCCTGCGGGTGTCGTAAGAGTCGACTAAGGGATTTAAGTGTCACTGACCATTATTTGATAAAAGATTGATGACGGGCAGCAGCGTCATCATAGTGGACACGTTACTGCGATCGCCAATCCGCTTGCCCAGCGTGGCGATTATGGGCATTTACCTCCTAATTGTTCGCAATACGCATAGTTAATAGAACAGGGTTACGTCCAGCAGTGGATTGAGATAGGCTAATGATGGATGATGATGTATGAAAATAAAAACCCTCTATGGACGGAAAATACCGCGTCTAATTTTATTAATTAGCGCATTTCGTTAAAATTAAATTACTTGTGCATGTAGGTAATTGGACGATAAAGATGTAGTTTAGTAAGAATTTGAACAGAGTTTCCCAATTAGCGCATTATTTGCTAAGGCAAGTGACCATATAAATGTACTTTCGGCCATAAATATTCGTGCAACTGTCTTCGTTGCACCAGTTATACGTTAATTTAGAGTGATACAGATGCTCTAAAACGATTTTGATATTCGCGGTAGAACATAGAACCCATGGTCGTTGGGGCGGGAAGGTTCTCAAGTGGCGGCCACGTACCGGAAGGCGCAGCGTGGGTAGGCCCCCCACAAGGTGGACTGATGACCTGGTGAAGGTCGCAGGAGTCCGCTGGATGCGGGTGGCACAAGATCGCGGTCATTTGAAGTCTCCGTAGCCTAGTTGGTATTGGTAGTGACTAGGGCTGCCAACTGTCCCGCTATATGCGGGACGTCCCGTTTCTGGGGCCCTAAAGTATGGGTCCCGCAAAGGGTTCGCGCGGGACGCCGATTGTCCCGCTTTTCGGGGAATACTAACTGGAAATACTAAAATAGTACCTAATATGAATACGTAAATGAAAGCAATTCCTGATTGCATCATGTTAATTTAAATGTACCACGACGTCCGTGACTATAGCCCGCGAGCACCGTGCACTGACCGTATATAACTACCAAAATATGAATGATTGCATCTACGAGTAAATTGAACCGATCTGAAACTAAGCATTGCTTGTCAATGTCAATGTCGTTCATCCCATCCCGCATTTTATTGCGAGGTCCCGCAATTTATTCGCGAATGTCCCGCATATCTGTGATCTTTGGTTGGCAACCCTAGTAGTGACCCTGCCTACGAAGCTGGAGGTTCCGGGTTCGAATCCCGGCGAGGGCATTATTTGTGTATTTATTTATCACAAATATTTGTTCCTTGGTCATGGTTGTCTATGTATTTAAGTATCTATATGTATCTATCTATATATTAAATATATCGTCGCCTGGTACCCACATCACAAGCCTCTATTGAGCTTACCGTGGGACTAGGTTGATTTGTAAGAAGCCAAGATATTTATTTATTATTGTGGCAATCTTTGGCTTATGTTCAGCAGTGGACGTCTTTCGGAGTTTCGGCTGACATGATGATGATGATGATTCGCGGTAGGCCGTGGGACTGGGAATGGATAAGGAATGACTGCTCGTAGGACTCGGAGGTGTCGCGATACGAGAACCATATTCATGATCCTAATTTTCGTGGTAATAATAATATAATAACCTATCATTATCACAAGGGCTGTTTTTCTTGAGATTTTGTCTTGAGATATTCTGTACGTCACATCACACACCATCAGCCTATATCAGTTCACTGCTGGACGACGGCATCTATGCGTACCTATACGACGCATTAGGAGGTAAATGCCCATAATCGCCATGCTGCACAGGCACATACACACGAATCACACGATATACAGCAGGTACATGGTCGTTTAAAGGAGAAAATAATGTACACATAAAAAATACAGTATCTGAAGGGTAATAGGCGATTACTGGCTATTTAAGTTGATTTTTCAATTAAGTTAAAAATAAATTATTTTAGCGTACTTTATGCGTCTCGTAAATCGTAAAGGTGAAATAAAATACAGTACAATACTTTATATTACAGTACGTCTGGCAACCGTAGCAATAGCCTAATCCTTAGTACTCTTACGTTAGTACCCCAAAAAATCTACGATACCAGAATTCTGTATAAAAATAATGATCATAAGAAGGACAAGTCAAATATGTACCTAGACTTGGCCCACGAGATATCGCCATGTGGGATGTTGACTCTACGATCATTCTCCCGATAGTTGTTACAGCGAACGGTTTAATAGCAGTCTCGGCCACAGAACAAAAAAATAACTGTTTTTTCTGTTTTGTGGTCTCGACCAACACCATACGCTGCGTGATTAGCGCTGAATGGGTTAAGGTGCATTCAGATCAAACGAGCATTCGCTGTTCTATCCCCCACTCTACAAAATCAACGAATCACGTTTTGTGTAACTATCGAATTTCGTAGAGTAGGGTGTTAGAATTTGGTTAGAATAGCGAATGCTGGCAGATGGCCGGATCAAGGGTAATTAAATGCAGAAGGCGGTAATCCTAGGCACAGTGCGGATATTCCTTCGGTTCCTCTCTCTGCGTTTTCTCTCTCTTGTTTTATGTGCTTATAGTTTTTATTTTAATTTTATAATCATATTATAAGTGCGAATCAACTTTTTTGTCTGTTTGCCATGGTTTCAGTCACCTGAGTCACGCTGGTTTAATGCAGAAAATGCTACCTAAACTATGTAAACATAATGTATTTTTCTGGTGTTTATTAAGTTTTTTCCTCATAGTTGCCGGTTTATGAACTTTTGATACTTGTAAATTAATCCTTATATTCCTTAATAATGTGAGGGTAAGACTCACCATTTTTCCGATAGTCTTTAAACTGTCTAATGTTCATTCTTAGAAAACGGCAACATAATGGACTATACGCACGCAATAACAGAAATAATGTTTATAAAATACCTACCCATATCATTCGGCCTTAAAGTTTATGAAATCGAATCTACCGATTCCGGCCACTGATTAAAAATTATAAATATTGAATCATTTCATACAATTTTACATAAGTTTTTATAACTGACATCCATTCGAACAATTTAATTGACACAAAAAAAAAACAAAATCATTCTTATTCTTAAAACTACAGCCGTTTCACTCAACCCGCATTCGTCTTGCTCGCACCAGTAGCCGTAGCCGTACCATGACTTTGCAAATATCGGTAACGTTAGGTTTTGCTCGATACGTAACGCAGGCCATCGCGCTCGCTCCAATATGTCAGTGTGAGCGCGATAGAATGCATTACGCATCGAGTCAAACCTAACGTATCCTTTACTTTCAAACTCATGTTACGCCTACAGTAACTCTACCATGAGTTACGCCCCTTATTAACGCGGACTTTATATCCGGCTCGCTCGCCCCAAAACGCGAGTACAAGCGAGATAGATAGAAAGTAAGTCCGCGTTAATGATACGGCGGCAGCTCATGGTAAGCACACAGTTTCTCCTCAATTAACGTAATGGCTTCTTCTTAATTCGTACTCATAAGTTCATAACTTCATAAGCCACACGGCCCACATGGCCCAAATGAAGCAAAACGTAATTTGAGAATATTCAGAACTGGCTTTGTCTTTAGTGGTGGCAATCGAGCATATGTGCCGCCTGATTGTTAATTGTAAGCAGTTTATTTAGTTTCTAGACGTCTTGCAACTCTAGAGACTCTTATATTCGTTTTACGACCTTTAAAAGTATGTATTTTTAAGTTAAAATGCATTGTCTTAAACATTTCGACGAATAGCGATTGTAAGTAGGTATATATCTAATCTAAAGGTTTCTACTTAATTTGTATAGTTTAATGATTACTTAAAGACACAATAATATAACTTACGATATTTTACATTATACCACACACGACAAAAATAACAAAATACATTTGTAGCTGTGCGTGAGAGAATAAGATATATATTAATATATCAATATACACAATATTCGGCCATATACCTACCTATACAGGGTGAAACATGAGTCGTGAATAGTAATACGTTTTTCTAACTCTATAAACAACAAAAAAATCGGTAAAAACAAAGTAACTTGTGGGGCATTCAATTGTTGCCCCACAAGTTACTTAAAAATAGTCATGTTTTTTTTTTGTGGCTTTATAATTGTTTATGTGTTTTTCAGAAATGATAACGGCTATTTTATTTAAGCTATTTAAAACGTTAAATGTAATAAATATCATTAAATTTACATGAAATGTCAAAATTGACGTTATTCATTACTTCAATTTGAAGTAATTAAAATTCTACGTGATCGAATCAGAAATGAGGAGATCCGTAGATGAACTAAAGTCACCGACATAGTCCTCCGGAGTCCGGATTAGCAAGCTGAAGTTCAAATCACTATCTCATTCCGTATCATACAACATAAGCACAATAAAATCGACTTACAGAAAATGCCCAGTACAAATAATTCAAAATCATAAATTATAAGTTTTCGTAGAATTTCAACTTTTTTTAATATTCACTTTTTACGGAATTCATGATCAGTTCGTTGACCCGACCTCAAAAGGATATTAAATTATAGGCGAAATTCTTGGAATCTATTGCAGAAGTGGCTCAAAATTCGTTAGAAACCGAAGTTATTCCGCGTTCTATTGAAACATCTGCTTAGATACACGTTGCTTAGTAACGTTTAATCTTTGTCCAAGACCAATAGGTAGGTACTTATAACAAAAGTCTGAAAGAACGATTCAAAAGTGAAAATAGTGTTTAAATGACATGATAAAGTGCCACACCCAAACTCATTCAAAGGTTTTCCTTTTACGTGATTTGTCTAATTAATCCTTGTTCTTCTAATTCTTATTATTCAATTTGACATTTGCGTTTGGTAGAAAGGGACAAAACAAAAGAATCGAACCAATAAGATTCCAGTAAAGTCACGTTTAGAGTAGGTACTGGGAGATAAATGTCCCTTGGGTATTAAAGTATTCTGAAATAACTAATTTACAAGTAGGAATTTTACTCAATATTTTTTATGAAATAAACTCGAGAAGAGCATCCATTGGACGTTCTTTGATATTTTAATGAGTCTTAAATTACACTTCGCATAGGAAACTTTGTGAAAGTAGAGGTTCTCAACCTTTATGAAACTTTCCTTATTAAATCTATAACCTGATCCAAAATGGAATCAAACTTTAAGATCGCAGTTCCTCTAGATAGTACGTACCTAATGTACCTATGTACGTGGCTAGAATATTTTACATAGTACTTAACGTAAACTTTTAGCAAAAGAACTCACAAAATTCTACTTATTAAGATTAATCTATCGTTAGTTCACTAACACTTATCAATCTGACCATCATAGAAAAATTCTCCTCCCGTTCTCAACGCACAAGTGAAATGCTGATATTAAAACCTTCCCTTTGAATCAGTTCTACCTATTTAAAAAATAGTATCGAAGCCGTTGCGCAGTTTTAAAGATATAAGCATAAATAAGGATAAACGAGTTTTTTTTATAGTATTTCGACGGCAAAAACGTACTATCGACAAAATTGAATCCTGACGCACAAAAAGAGCTTGTCATAGTAACATTGGAAGTCAAATTGTACGTCAGATGCAGCAATTTTATTTTTAAAGTTACTATGACAAGCTCCTATTGTGGGTCAGGATTCAATTTTGTCGATAGTACAAGGTTCTAAGCTCTGATGAAACTTTCACAGCTGCACAGCACTTTACACCTTATACGTTTTTCTCAGCGATTTTGTGATTATAGGTACTTAAGTTTGCCGTTTTTTACTTTAATAATCTAATTCGAATTCATTAGGTATTATCGTCGAAATTGCACGTTTTTAATAATCTTCGGCCTTGACTTGGAGGCGGGCCTCGTTAAATAATTAATATTTAATTTACATTGAACGAACCGAAGGTTTCCGACCTTCGTTTGAGTTTCAGCAAAAATACTTTCGCAGGTTCGTTCGTCTCTTACTCCGTAATCTCCGTATGATCTAAAGATTTTTTTTCGAATAAAAGTAAATTTATACGTTGTCTGCAAATGTGGAATAAAAAAAAAGTTTCATTAGAACATCGACAACTGATGTTTTAATGGAATTTCATACAATATTATGTTACTGGTTATTTTTTAATTTAAATAGTTTGCTTACGATAGCTTTGTATTGCTAGTAACTTGATTTTTTTGCTGTCATAGATAAAGTTATGTTATGTATACTAGGCATTATCATAATGTGATGCTATTATGAAACTCACCTGCGGTTCGTTTCATAGAACCGCACTCGTGTGTAATACCTCTCATTATGCACCAGCCACATAAATATCTACTATAATGTGAAAGCCTAAAGAAAAGCCGTTGTTAAAGAAACCTTGGGTCGAGGTCGCGTCCTTCGGCCGCTGCGTGCCAATCGATTCCTACCTTCATTCACAGATCACACCTGCTAGCTTGTCCATACACAAAACCACACAGAAAAGGGTTCCGTGCCATTATCACGTTTGATGTATGGGAGAACCCCTTAAACATTATACAGGGTGTTAAACGAGCCACTGAAAACCTTGAACGGGGTGATTTAGTAGACTATACTGAACAACTTTTAATATGGGGCCAATCACGAAATATACATTTTGACCGATCAATCACATTTTGTATGAAAGAGCCAAGTTTTTTTTTGATGTTTAAGGGTTAGCTCCATAGTTAAAGTTGTTCAGTATAACCTACCAAATCACTCTGTTCAAGGTTTTCAGTGGCTCGTGTAACACGTTGTATATTAAAAAAAAAAAATTATCTAAATTTGAATTAAATATTTTACTTGATACTCTGTGAATATGTCCCATTGAGGTACTCCCGTTGGCACTTTGAACCAACCAAGTCGGTTTTTTTTATTTATTTGGTAATTATTTTACACCATTATGCTATGGACAACTGCCAAGGACTATTTTATTTTCACAGAATGGTTTTCCAAACAATGCGTAGATTATAATCGTTTCATAATCATCCATCTCTAAAGGTGCATTTTGCACTCTACGAAATCAACAAATTCGACGAATCACGTTTTGTGTATCGAACGAATTTCAAAGAGATGAGATTTCGTAGGGATAGAATGAGCGAATGCTCGTTTGGTCTAAATGCACCTTCACAAAACGTAGCAGATTTGACTCTTTATAAAGGTCTACAGACCCCACGGGGTAAAAAAAACGAGTTTTGAATATTAGCATTGTGTATACTTATTTGTAAGGGCAGATTGAAAACCTGGCTAATGTGACTAAGTTGACTTGCGGAAAGCTTTCACAGTGCCGTTATTTTCTAAGGCTATTGCTTTTCTTTTCAAAGTGTTCACTTTAACATGAAGTTCATTGTACTTGTACCTATAGGTATTATTAATTTGTACGGAGGCCAATATTTTTGGGTCTTTGAGCTGCGTTTTTAACAAACGGATTTCTAAAACGCCGTTGTAAAGAAACAGGTAAATAATACAATTGATGGATTATTGTTTATCTCATTCTTCTTAGAGTAGATTCGAGCTGTAGCCCTACCATGAGACTCTTCTGTACTCGCTAATCTTATTATAAAAATAAGATTAGCGAGTACAGAAACCAAACGCAAACACTTGAAATATATCGAAATACTTCAGACTCTCGTTTATATTCCACAAATTGATCTTATATCGACATTCGTATATCGCTCGTACTTGTTGCGAGTTCCAAAACGAGATATATTTGTCCAATTCCCATCCACTCCCCCAACACTGTTCCATTAATGTTACATTAAATTTCAGAAAATCTTTCTTGAAATGTCAACCAGAAGCAAAACGTAGTAACTATAACATAGCTTAGTAAAATCCAAAAAAATGTGAACGAATCTGGCTGACTTTGGCATTTGACGACTTTGACACATATCGTGAAACACGTTCGCAGATATATATTTTCACGTTAGGACAACTAAATATTAATATTTTTTATTAAAAATGGATGTGAACTCAAGGTTTAAGGTTTTAAGTCGGTAATAAAACCAACATTGTGTCCTAAAAGTGCGTGATTATGGAATAATGCAAGTTTTTAGGTTTGATTACAACATACTTTTGTTTTCTACTAACGAATGGTTTACGTGTAAGTAGTGCCAGAGGGCCTAACCGAAACATTATCGACGTAATTCCTCCCTGTCACATTTACGTAAGAATATACATGTGTGATTTGATAAAAGATTGATGATGGGCAGCAGCGTCATCATAATAGACACATTACTGCGATCACTAATCCGCTTGCCCAGCGTGGCGATTATGGGAATTTACCTCCTAATGCGTATAGCATAGTTAATAGAAGAGGCCTACGTCCTGCAGTGGACTATCAAAGGCTGATGCATGCATACATACAAGTGTGACAGAGAAGACACGTCGATTTAAGGTGCTCAGAGTTACTACGTTTTACTCGTATAGCGGCCCGAGATGCGAGATTTTTTCACAGTGATGATTTCCAAGTAATTCGTTTCGGGGTTCGGGGATAAGTGTTTGCCCTCAAGTCGACTCAAGTCGCTGTTTGCCGTCAGCTCAGGCCGACGAGGATTGGATTTGCGGACTCGTAACACCGAATTCGGAATTCACTTGGTGTGAGTAATGAAAGAATGAATTCCAATATGGCTGGGTGAAGGCACAGATTAAATAGGGTAGAAGTATGTTTCTCAACAATTTTATTTTTATCCTTCCAACGTTGATATTTCTCATTAGTATGATATGGGAAAATGAGTTAAATGTTGTGAGATGCATCGAGAAAATCTCGGATGGTTTTAAGTGAACATTTCAATGAAATTCTGCGTATATTAAACTGAACATAAATTGAACCACTTTTCTGACTTTATCAGTAATAATAAAGTCTGAGTATATTCTATACGGTGATAATTTATTATTTAAGAGGTAGATTTTTTGTTGATTAGACAGTAGTGTACATAATATCCCAGGGTTTAATAATATCCCAGGGGTTCTTGAATTGTGGGTAAACCCAGGAGAGGGGCAGAGATCTTCATGGGCATGACGATTGGGTGGACATGACCAGTAGTGTGGTAAGTATTTAATCTACTCGTAGCCTGTGTTTACGTCTAGACATTTCTCTAGAGTTTAGCCCATGGAGCGGCCATATGCAACTAATGTGCTTACCATGAGCTAGCGTGTGTTGCATCCAGGGCCTGAAACCGGTATTTAAAAAAAACCTCGAAGAAGCCCAAATTTTAAAATATTTTATACTCTTTATGTAGTCTACAATATTTTATGTAATTTACAACAACGTATTTTTTATTACTCCATTAACCTAGAATTTATATACCGAAGAACGAAAAAAAAAGAACCTTTCTTTTGTATGGAAAAAATACCGGTATCCTGTCCTTGGTTGCATCGGACCGAGAGTAGCGTATCTGTTTCCTTATGTAATCTGTGGTAAAGGGTTGGGATCACGTTTATTAAAACACGTTGCCGTTGTATAACGTGCTTATTGAAGCTGCCGAGAAACTAGAAGCTTTCCAATAGGTTATACTGTGATAATAGGCACGTTTTCAACATCGACGTTTCTGGGAAATTAAATAATCCCTTTCAAGAAATGTGGGTTTCCGGTTTGTGGAAAAATACGTAAACAGTTTTCTTTTTTTATGAAGGTAGACAACTGAGTTCTCAGCCTACCTGATAGAACTGTCCCAGTGGACATCAGTGACCAAAAAATTGCCTTTGCGCTGCCTACCCTGAGGACTTAGATGGATTGCCTCTACGCTAGTAATTACACCGGCTATCTTAACCGCGTTAATACAGTTTAATCGAGAATCTCCATCTTTTTTCAAGTCTGTTAATAATAGACAATCAAATATTTGAAATAGCTTAACATCAGTGTTTTCAGGGTAATAAATGAGCTATTACAGTCGATGACCGCCCTGGCGTAAGACGCAAGAGATGCGTTCGCCCCAGTTTGCAACAATCGTGGCCACTTGATAAATTGATCCGATAAAGTTACAGTAATGCGTCTGTTCTGGATTATTTCATGATTATACCTTCAAAGTATTATCTGAGAGCACTGTTTTATTAAATTAGGTACACTTATTTAGTTTAATAGCTTCTACGTTATGAAGTGTACACGGAAAGAACATGTTTGAACTTGCTCACCATATTACAAACGTATTTTTTTATAAGATCACGATGTTTATATAAAACCTTGAAATTGCGAGCTCTTCATTTTAATAAAGACAAAAATCTCTATTTAAGACAAGTTTTTTGGTCGTTCTTTCATATTTTATTATAACTACCATAACGAACAAGTGTGATGAAATAGTGCATTACGACACTAGTGCGAAAAACATGAAATTCGAATTTCCTTTTTGTACGTGTCTCGTAGGACGTTTTTTAGTACAGATGGCCCTTCGAAGTTTTGGGCCTGACGTAAAATGACCCACTTCTCGCACTAGAGCCTAAAAAGGCACCATCTGTACTAAAAACAATATTTTTAACACTAGGTACATCCTACTTATTCGCTTTACACATCTCCATACAATTTGTGAATTTGTGACTTACTGGATCATACGTATTTTGATGGTCAATTAATGATCTTCTGTCTCACAATGTTTCTCCAAAATGTACTCCCTCCCACTTTTCTCAGACAGGCCTAATCTTATGATAGCATTCTTTTACGCAGCCACGAATTCTCAAAAACAATTGAATTCCGCCTCAGACGTATCACAAAATTCACAAACTTCGAAAGTCGGAGCCATCTCTGTCAGAGTAAAAGATTGATGATGGGCAGCAGCATCAGTATAGTGGACACATTACTGCGATCGCCAATCCGCTTGCCCAGCGTGACGATTATGGGCATTTTTCTCCTAATGCGTTTATACGCATAGTTAATAGGAGAGGCCTACGTCCAGCAGTAGATTATCATAGGCTGATGATGATGATGATGATGAGTAACCCGTTTGATAAATATTTAAATATGTTTTAAGTCTCACGTTAGTTATAATTATAATTCTGATATTCCTTCAGAG
Source organism: Thaumatotibia leucotreta (assembly GCA_025490895.1). Classification (NCBI taxonomy): domain Eukaryota; kingdom Metazoa; phylum Arthropoda; class Insecta; order Lepidoptera; family Tortricidae; genus Thaumatotibia; species Thaumatotibia leucotreta. Next base: position 38,502 of record JALPQI010007867.1, on the reverse strand, counting down.
TCCTTGCGTTGGAAAATAATTTCATTACTCCCCTATGTCTCATGGAATGTGGGATATGGTTGGAAGGCCAAGGACGCTGTTTGGTCGTATAGCGAGGCCTTGCATTCCTTGTTTACGGTGTACTTGATGGAGCTTCATTAGAGGAATAAGTAATGAAGGGCGGAACTACGCAATAGCTCTTACTACTACGTAATACTTAGTGAACCTCGTATCTGACTTAACGTAATACTCACTTGAAATGAAAAAATCGGCCAAGAGCATGTCACTCCATGCTCAGTGTAAGGTTCCGTATTTTTTCATATTTTTTTGGACCTACGGATCAAAAGTTAGAGGGTGAACACACAATTTTCTTCTGAAGCGGTTATCTCCGAAAATATTGATTTAAGTAAAAAACTTTCTTTTTAGACCCTTATTCTTTTTCCAAGACCTATTCAACGATACCACACCATAGGTTTACAGCAAAATAAAAAACCTCTTTGAACTACAAAACTCAAATAAATCTAATCAAATCAACCAAACAAAATTATAGAAAAGGTAGCATTTGAAAATTTAAACAATCTATCAGAAACAAGATTTTGTTAGGGATGTAAGTTGTAACATAAACATATTCTGGGTTATTATGATCCACCATCCACGTAATACAAGAGTTTGCTTACTCGAGGAACCCTCCCGTCCTAAAGCTAACACTAGATTGACAGCGTCTGATTGGGATCTTAGCTAATAGCTTCCCCACTGCCCACTTGTTAGGGTTCTAGGTCACATAGATAATAAAGGGCTTGTCACATAAGGGTCCATAGGTTAGTTTGCACGGATAGTAACCTTACCTATTCTAACCATTATATTTACTGTATTGATTTTATATTGCTGTTGTTAGAGTGATTAATGAAATCCTACTTACATTCTTGGGAAATTAAAAAAATCTTGGGTTGACTACACTTTGTGTTGTGGGAATTCAGAATTAAGATAATAGAATATATTTTCGATTTATGTGCACGCATTAGAGATATGAAAAACGTTAAAACATACGTTGACTTGACTTAGACTCAATAAAATTAATAACTATGTTTACACTTACGATAAATGATTACCTATACTAAGATGAGAAATAAAAATTTTATTATAAAATGCAGTCTTAAATAATAGAATTTAAATTCTAAACAGTTTATCCTTCTTTTTGCAAATTTTCCCGTTAAGAGGTTCAGGTTTTGTCAGACTTAATCTAATTTCTGGAAGTATGTGAGAAATAAAACTTAAAGTATCAAAATTACTTTACGTTTTTATTTTTACCTTAATATTAACTTCAAACTACTATATTGTTTATTTTTTACTATTTGCGTGTAGGTTGTCCAAAAGGCAAAAATACTCCTATTTTGAGAATTCACTAGTTCAAATTGTACGTGAGAACATATCTTATCGAAGACAACTTGAAGTAAAGCAGCCAACTTTGGTAATATGTCCGTTCCATCCGATTGTATGTCTAACGTACGTAGTTGAACTCGCACGTTCAACTTTGCTTGGGGATTTGAAACTTCTGTTCTATGGTCTTAATGTTATTGCCGATGCGGTATCGAGTGACACTAGAACCAATCCAATATAGATTGATACTGAATTTTACTTAGTGGATTGTGGATTCCTGAATTAGTGAATGCACTGTACTACCAAAGGAAACATTGCTTTCAGCTTAGCTAAAGTGTACACCGACGACGTATGCTGTCTTAGCAGTTTCCACGTATCACCGTCTCCATGGAACACGTTTAACATTAGCGATTCCTGCACAGGATTCCTGCCCGCTCCTCGATTGTAGAAAGACCAGAAATCTACGCACATAATCCTCTTCACGATTTCTGGGTCTCTAATAATAAGAGCGTGTAGTAGCCGATTATTTTCTCTTTTGAATATTTCTTGTAAAGCTCACAGGTAACTTCGGTGACGCTTTTCATTGTGTTGACGTTGATTTAAATATTTCGTGGTGCCCGTAAATGTTTTACTACGAACATAGTGACCATAGTTATGCAGAAAACGATCAACTTCTATTTTGTGACAATTCAGAAAGCGGCCATACTCAATATCGTCGGGGATAATGCAATACTGCGTGACTAACAAATTCAATTAGGTTCAATTTGAATGTCAATTGTTTGATATTTGAACTCTATCTGTTTTGGTAGTTACGCGGTATTGCACTATCGCCGACGATATGTTAAAGCTTAACTCAGATTGATAAAAAATAGTAGTGGATCGCTTTCTGCAAAACTATGGTCAAGTAGTAATATTCCAGGTTAAGAAACATTTTGTATTGAATTGCTCCCATACCGATTTACGATCCTCTCAAAAGACACGTTCAATTAACACTCGAATACATGTCATTTCAACCCTATACCTTTAAGACTGATTACACATAATGTTTTTGCGATTACTTCAATATTCCCATAAAACTCGTTCTTACAAGCATCACGACCGGAACATAACAAAGCACTTCCATATTTAAATATCACTTGAATTGCGTCTTAGGTTGATAACAAAGGTCCCCCCTCATTCCTTTCCGCATAAAAAAGCACACCTTGGGTTTTATTCCAATCGCCGTCGCGTGTGGGGGTTTCTTATGTGCTGGCTGGTATTTTATTGTTAATTTAGCGTCCTGAATGAATTAGGTTGATTGAGTAGGTACCTTATCGTATTTGTGGGATAGATAGATTAGTTCGTGTCTCTTCTTTGGACGTTGCGAAATTTAAGGACTGTAAAACCTAATTTTCTCTTTGACAAGTTAAATCATTAACTATACCTACGTATACAAGCTGTTGTCTATTGAAGTGAAGGCATAAGAGGTTTTTTGATCAAACCGTGCGGTCCTTGATATAGAATCCTTATCTCATTCAGGATAAACGCTATTTGCCTGACTCTTTAAGCAGTTCAATCTTTCTTCGCTGATATTTTATTGCTTATAATTTAAGTGGTTAAATGTTGTTGTAACTTTTGTAAGGTACCTAAATCAATTGACTAAAAGCGTTGGCATTTGTCAAAATTTAAATATTTATTTATCAAATGTTGTTAAATGTGTTTTCGCGAAATAACTGTGCTTACTGTTTGTATAGTTCTCCTTTTTTAGTTATCAAGTGTTTTTTACAATTACCTACTAATAGTTTTGCACTCATTCATTACGAATCCTGTAGTTCACAGTTTACACTGGTTAGATCACTTCGTCTCTCACCCGTACATTAAGCAATGGGTAAATATCAAACACTCCCTCCGCTACATACAAAAAAGTTCTTACCACCTTACTTTAAAGTCTCTTGGCAGATCCTTGTAAGAATATCCAAGACTTTCTATGCGATAAGAGGTCTTAACTGCCTTAGTTTAAGTACGGTGTTGGTATATGCGCGTGCGCCGGCAGGTGTGCCCACAGCTGTTCGCATTCGCAGCCATGTTTGTAACGGACGGACGGCGCATGCGGTTTGTCAGACTGTCATAGTCTCTACTTATAAGGATAGTTTATCAATATAATATTGATGATATAAAACATGATATGTAACGTGTGTGAAACGTGAAATGTGTGTGTAACAATTTGTGGTTGCTGCTGGTATTTGAGGATTTTTAAGAAGATTGCGAAACACCAAAAAATGCACTATTATGTTTATATTTTTTCCCCTCACTAGCCCGTAAAGTGCTCGTTTATCCTTTAATACGAACGTGTAAAAACGCATATTATTCACTTGTGTGGCAAAGTAATGACCTTGGTTTTGGAATAACAAAACGTAAAATGCTCATGGAAATCGTTCCATATTAATGATAATTAAATAATTTGTTTTGAGAATTTAGTGTAAAATACAAACCTTTATATAATATGATGATTTTAAAATATAAATCCTAAAATTCCATAAGTAACAATTGTTTTAGTGAATGATGATAAGATGCCTAGATGCAATCACAAAACGCGGAAAATGTCAACGTCAACATTGTCAAAAAATATTATAGGTTATAATCTTTATTTACCGACTCGAACACGCATAAAAATAGTAAACTAAACAACTTTCAGGGTGTTCTGTTATAATTTTGTAAAAATAATGAATGAGAATGATTTAATAATGCATTGGCGTTGGTGTGCAACTACAGGAATGTGTTAAAATCGTGCTGCGTTTACTTTTTCGTCCTAAAGTTTACTGCGACAAAATCTTGCATTAAATACATGATGCATTTGGAAAATTATTATCACTAACCCGATGATGATTGTAATGTGAACAAATAATTACCTTTTTTGAGTTTCCTCGCTATAGTGAGGGGAAAAGTTTTGTGTTACACACGGGTGCAAATGTATTTTACTTCTCGTATGTTAAAACACTCGCTGCGCTCAGGATTCTATTTTAGAACCACTCGCTTCGCTCGTGGTATAACTATAGAATCCTTTCGCTTGCTCGTGTTTCAATTTCATACTCGCGGGTAAAATACAACTTTGCACCCTTGTATAACAAATAACTATTAATTACTTCGTAGAAGGTGAGTGTGTAATAAGAATAATGTGTTAAAAGTTCAAATTGTATACTTGTATATTTATATTTTTTTTCAAAACTACAATTTATGTACTTACTTAGATTAAATCTAACTAATCTACTTAACCTAACGGCATTGAAAAGTTGAAAATTATCTGTAAAACCAAGTAAATCCTAGTGATTTCATAAATCATCTTAATCTCTCAGTGTGCTCCACCGTAGACTGCATCATCACTTACCAGCAGGTATGATCGTGGTCAAACGTCTACCTATTCGGAATAAAAAAAAACTCTTAGTGTTCAAATATAAGTTGGTTCTTAAGGGGGATTTACGACACGAGCACGGTACGCACGAGCACGGTTTTATTCGGTAAAAGGTAAAAATTACCAGTAAATGAGTCATCTGATGACTCCTGCTTGTAATATTTTTATTGCATACATGTTTGAGTCCGTAACACGCAACTTTAATTAAACTTACGAGAAAATATCATGCTTTGTACTCAGTAATTAAGTTGTTTGTGCTTTTAATGTAAGATTTTAAATGTACATGAAGGATCTTTAGTTCCCAAGCAGTTCCGTATTTTCCCTACTTTTTGTAAACAAAGTACAATTAAGCTGGAAGTACTAGTACCAGACGCTGTACCAATACTCGTCATTATAGCTTGAGTTGCCATCGATAAAATAGAATCAACTATTAGGATATTTAAACGATGATTAATGTATGTACCTTTAATGCTTCATTACATTACCCACCCAACTTTGAAATAATTAGCTTATATCTAAATTATTTACATAATTGTAAGACAGGCTGACGTACATTAGGACTGAGTGTTAATATTTTCAATGTCCCAATATGTGACTAATGTGACATTGAAACTTGTACTGAAGTGCCATCTATTGGGACTGTCAGCAAAAGCACCTGACGCTTACTCATACAATGGAGTTGACTAAGAAAATTTGTAATTTTGAGATGATATTGTCACCCTATAAAATAAACACTATTTAACATAATCACCAAATTAAAAATTTAAAAAACCGACTTCAACCGGTTTCTCCAAGATTCCCGATTTGTTTCCATCATTGGTTTCCTCAAATCCTACTTTCTGAATGCAAATTCTTGTAAATGAATGAAAATTACCAAAAGCGCCATACATGTACAGTCGAAGACAAAATAAGGGGTATACAAAAACGTTCAAAAATATGTCCCAGTGCACTCTAATTCTGTGCAATAAGAACGTCGTAACATATTTATGAACGGATTCTTTCGATACTTATTTTTGCACTTGACTGTACCTATAACATTTGAAGAGATCCCTCGATTTCTCCAGGATCCCATCATCAGACCCCAACTTGGTGCCAATGGGACCATCTCGGGGTAATACACGTTCGATCACAAAAAGAAATTTTAGAATCGGTTCACTATTCTCGGAGATATCAGGTAACATACATACAACAAAAAAAAAAATAAAAAAAAATCAGTCGAATTGAGAACCTCCTCCTTTTTTTGAAGCCGGTTAAAAACTAACAAACTCCTCTCCCAAAACACATGACAATACTTTATGTAGATTTATATATGAGCAAAATATCGTGATTCAAATAAATATTCTCTGTTGACATGTTGCTCACTAGTACATCCAGATCCACCTTACTACTGATAAAGTTCTTAAAAGGATTAGGTGCCACTATTGTTTCTTACACACCACTGTCTCGCGCTGCTTTCAACCGACTTTAAAAAAGGAGGAGGTTCTCAATTCGACAGAATGTGTTTTTTTTAGTACAGATGGTACCTTTTTTAGGCACTAGTGCGAGAAGTGGCTCATTTTACGTCAGGTACAAAACTTCGGACTTCGGAGGGCCATCTGTACTAAAAAACGACGTACACGTGCAAAAAGGAAATACGCAACTCGTGTCGATTTAAAACACTGCCTTCGGTCGTGTTTTAAAACTTCGCCACTCGTTTCGAATTTCATGTTTTTCGCACGTGTGTCGTAATGTACTATTTGATGTTTGTTACCTATCCTTTATGGGTACTTTTTAACCGTTTTCAAACAAAACCGAGATGGTCTAGTTGGCTCCAAGTCGAGTTCTGATGAAGGGATCTTGGAGAAATCGATTGAAGTCGGATTTAAATTTTAGTAATTTTCCTACAAACAATAAAGGAATCGTTAACTTATAGCGCAATGCAACTTATACAATCCTCTAGGGATCGACGTCAATTTAAAATGCTACACATTAGCATGACACATTCGTTGGCACGCGGTTACGTATTGTGCGATGAATTATTGATAGGATAACTCCTTATTTAGAAGTTTTTATTTATTGTGATAAATTAAATTTTGGTCTACTGATTCTAGAAAATGTAGTCCTATAAGTTAAAATAGTGCTCTTTTATTGTATGGCCAACCATAACAGTGGCTTTTTTCTCGGCCAAAGATTACCTAGGGCTCATGCATAAATCATGTGATTTTTTTTGGCTACTTTTTGACCCCCCCCTCCCCCATGGTGACGTTTGGTGAGTTTCTTGGCTACCCCAACCCCCCCCCCCTAGCAGTCTCACGTGTATTTTTTTTCATTCAACTTTTCAGGTTCGCTAGCCGAAATTGACAATATTTCTTAGTTTGTTCATCGTAAAAAAATACACGTGAGGTCTCCTTGTACCCCCCCCCTCCCCTACCGTGATCTTTCGTGATGTTTTCTTGGACCCCCTCCCCACCTATAGGACCTCGCGTGATTTATGCACAAGCCCCTAGGTACATATTATTATCGTTGTTAGCCGTTATGCGGGGAAAGTAGAGTTACCCCTTTATTTATAAACGTCTTTAGACACTTAAACTAAACACTATACTCGTATTTAACACTACTCACAAGGCTATTCGGTTAAAACTATCTCGTGAACTGCGCTGTCCTTCTTGCTTTTATTTGAAGTCTGTGTAAAAGTTGAAACTTTTCTCTCGTACGGTTTCAACACAGTCACCACAAGCTACTAAGCTATGAGCTATGTATGGGCTATAAACACGAACAAAAGATACGCACTCCCATGTAAAAAAAAGAGACGGCGATACTCGCCCGGCGGTGATAGCTGGCTGCCTTATATTTATTTATACAATGTTGCCTCTAGTTATTTAGTAGTTGTGAAACTTGTGAATCACTACAGGTATATTTGAGCATCTTTCTTAACTTTTTCCACGCCTCATCAAATACAGAAGCTATCACACCATTACACCCAAGTCAAAAGTGGATTTGAACTTTATACTCCTATGTGTTGGTCGATATTGCCCTGCGGACAGTGACTTATTAATCAGTCTTTGGCATTGACTCTGCGAGTATATATTTTTCCTAACTAGTGAGGAAAAGTAAACTTTCCGCACGCTTCCCGTGCGTTAATTTCCCCTTTTAAGGCACTTGTTATGAAAAAAGTCGTTCGATACACGTGTCAAAACTTCTTTTTAACTCGGGTGATTGACGCCCTTGTTTCACTCGGGCTCCAACTATCGCCCTCGTCGAAAAAACGTTTTTTTCAACTAGCATCGAAATGTACTAAATCAGTCTTTGATGGCGTCCAAAAGGTTATACCGATGTAAATAACTCGGTTTAATTGTCCGAAAACCGGCAAGAAACCTATTCTCATAAAAGTTTCAAACGTAATGAAATGACGTCAGCATAACTATTAATTTAGTAATGTCTCAACTCGCTAGACGTCTACTTTAATAGGAATTCCCAAGGCAACGATTTCTCAAACAATATTTCAATTACGTTATTAATAGAGCTTCATTCGATTTTTAATTAAAAATTCATTGTGACCTTTTCTATAGTAAAAACTGTATGATTTCGACAATTGACTAACTATGCCTTTTATAGAAAATGATTTAGTCAAAAATTGCTTCAGTTTAGACAACAATTACTCACGTATTTTTAATAGGTACATATACCGGCTTTAAGTACGATAGTTTAAGTAGATAGTTAGTTAGTGGGTTAGCTCCATAGTTAAAGTTGTTCAGTATAACCTACCAAATCACTCTGTTCAAGGTTTTCAGTGGCTCGTGTAACACGTTGTATATTAAAAAAAAAAATTATCTAAATTTGAATTAAATATTTTACTTGATACTCTGTGAATATGTCCCATTGAGGTACTCCCGTTGGCACTTTGAACCAACCAAGTCGGTTTTTTTTATTTATTTGGTAATTATTTTACACCATTATGCTATGGACAACTGCCAAGGACTATTTTATTTTCACAGAATGGTTTTCCAAACAATGCGTAGATTATAATCGTTTCATAATCATCCATCTCTAAAGGTGCATTTTGCACTCTACGAAATCAACAAATTCGACGAATCACGTTTTGTGTATCGAACGAATTTCAAAGAGATGAGATTTCGTAGGGATAGAATGAGCGAATGCTCGTTTGGTCTAAATGCACCTTCACAAAACGTAGCAGATTTGACTCTTTATAAAGGTCTACAGACCCCACGGGGTAAAAAAAACGAGTTTTGAATATTAGCATTGTGTATACTTATTTGTAAGGGCAGATTGAAAACCTGGCTAATGTGACTAAGTTGACTTGCGGAAAGCTTTCACAGTGCCGTTATTTTCTAAGGCTATTGCTTTTCTTTTCAAAGTGTTCACTTTAACATGAAGTTCATTGTACTTGTACCTATAGGTATTATTAATTTGTACGGAGGCCAATATTTTTGGGTCTTTGAGCTGCGTTTTTAACAAACGGATTTCTAAAACGCCGTTGTAAAGAAACAGGTAAATAATACAATTGATGGATTATTGTTTATCTCATTCTTCTTAGAGTAGATTCGAGCTGTAGCCCTACCATGAGACTCTTCTGTACTCGCTAATCTTATTATAAAAATAAGATTAGCGAGTACAGAAACCAAACGCAAACACTTGAAATATATCGAAATACTTCAGACTCTCGTTTATATTCCACAAATTGATCTTATATCGACATTCGTATATCGCTCGTACTTGTTGCGAGTTCCAAAACGAGATATATTTGTCCAATTCCCATCCACTCCCCCAACACTGTTCCATTAATGTTACATTAAATTTCAGAAAATCTTTCTTGAAATGTCAACCAGAAGCAAAACGTAGTAACTATAACATAGCTTAGTAAAATCCAAAAAAATGTGAACGAATCTGGCTGACTTTGGCATTTGACGACTTTGACACATATCGTGAAACACGTTCGCAGATATATATTTTCACGTTAGGACAACTAAATATTAATATTTTTTATTAAAAATGGATGTGAACTCAAGGTTTAAGGTTTTAAGTCGGTAATAAAACCAACATTGTGTCCTAAAAGTGCGTGATTATGGAATAATGCAAGTTTTTAGGTTTGATTACAACATACTTTTGTTTTCTACTAACGAATGGTTTACGTGTAAGTAGTGCCAGAGGGCCTAACCGAAACATTATCGACGTAATTCCTCCCTGTCACATTTACGTAAGAATATACATGTGTGATTTGATAAAAGATTGATGATGGGCAGCAGCGTCATCATAATAGACACATTACTGCGATCACTAATCCGCTTGCCCAGCGTGGCGATTATGGGAATTTACCTCCTAATGCGTATAGCATAGTTAATAGAAGAGGCCTACGTCCTGCAGTGGACTATCAAAGGCTGATGCATGCATACATACAAGTGTGACAGAGAAGACACGTCGATTTAAGGTGCTCAGAGTTACTACGTTTTACTCGTATAGCGGCCCGAGATGCGAGATTTTTTCACAGTGATGATTTCCAAGTAATTCGTTTCGGGGTTCGGGGATAAGTGTTTGCCCTCAAGTCGACTCAAGTCGCTGTTTGCCGTCAGCTCAGGCCGACGAGGATTGGATTTGCGGACTCGTAACACCGAATTCGGAATTCACTTGGTGTGAGTAATGAAAGAATGAATTCCAATATGGCTGGGTGAAGGCACAGATTAAATAGGGTAGAAGTATGTTTCTCAACAATTTTATTTTTATCCTTCCAACGTTGATATTTCTCATTAGTATGATATGGGAAAATGAGTTAAATGTTGTGAGATGCATCGAGAAAATCTCGGATGGTTTTAAGTGAACATTTCAATGAAATTCTGCGTATATTAAACTGAACATAAATTGAACCACTTTTCTGACTTTATCAGTAATAATAAAGTCTGAGTATATTCTATACGGTGATAATTTATTATTTAAGAGGTAGATTTTTTGTTGATTAGACAGTAGTGTACATAATATCCCAGGGTTTAATAATATCCCAGGGGTTCTTGAATTGTGGGTAAACCCAGGAGAGGGGCAGAGATCTTCATGGGCATGACGATTGGGTGGACATGACCAGTAGTGTGGTAAGTATTTAATCTACTCGTAGCCTGTGTTTACGTCTAGACATTTCTCTAGAGTTTAGCCCATGGAGCGGCCATATGCAACTAATGTGCTTACCATGAGCTAGCGTGTGTTGCATCCAGGGCCTGAAACCGGTATTTAAAAAAAACCTCGAAGAAGCCCAAATTTTAAAATATTTTATACTCTTTATGTAGTCTACAATATTTTATGTAATTTACAACAACGTATTTTTTATTACTCCATTAACCTAGAATTTATATACCGAAGAACGAAAAAAAAAGAACCTTTCTTTTGTATGGAAAAAATACCGGTATCCTGTCCTTGGTTGCATCGGACCGAGAGTAGCGTATCTGTTTCCTTATGTAATCTGTGGTAAAGGGTTGGGATCACGTTTATTAAAACACGTTGCCGTTGTATAACGTGCTTATTGAAGCTGCCGAGAAACTAGAAGCTTTCCAATAGGTTATACTGTGATAATAGGCACGTTTTCAACATCGACGTTTCTGGGAAATTAAATAATCCCTTTCAAGAAATGTGGGTTTCCGGTTTGTGGAAAAATACGTAAACAGTTTTCTTTTTTTATGAAGGTAGACAACTGAGTTCTCAGCCTACCTGATAGAACTGTCCCAGTGGACATCAGTGACCAAAAAATTGCCTTTGCGCTGCCTACCCTGAGGACTTAGATGGATTGCCTCTACGCTAGTAATTACACCGGCTATCTTAACCGCGTTAATACAGTTTAATCGAGAATCTCCATCTTTTTTCAAGTCTGTTAATAATAGACAATCAAATATTTGAAATAGCTTAACATCAGTGTTTTCAGGGTAATAAATGAGCTATTACAGTCGATGACCGCCCTGGCGTAAGACGCAAGAGATGCGTTCGCCCCAGTTTGCAACAATCGTGGCCACTTGATAAATTGATCCGATAAAGTTACAGTAATGCGTCTGTTCTGGATTATTTCATGATTATACCTTCAAAGTATTATCTGAGAGCACTGTTTTATTAAATTAGGTACACTTATTTAGTTTAATAGCTTCTACGTTATGAAGTGTACACGGAAAGAACATGTTTGAACTTGCTCACCATATTACAAACGTATTTTTTTATAAGATCACGATGTTTATATAAAACCTTGAAATTGCGAGCTCTTCATTTTAATAAAGACAAAAATCTCTATTTAAGACAAGTTTTTTGGTCGTTCTTTCATATTTTATTATAACTACCATAACGAACAAGTGTGATGAAATAGTGCATTACGACACTAGTGCGAAAAACATGAAATTCGAATTTCCTTTTTGTACGTGTCTCGTAGGACGTTTTTTAGTACAGATGGCCCTTCGAAGTTTTGGGCCTGACGTAAAATGACCCACTTCTCGCACTAGAGCCTAAAAAGGCACCATCTGTACTAAAAACAATATTTTTAACACTAGGTACATCCTACTTATTCGCTTTACACATCTCCATACAATTTGTGAATTTGTGACTTACTGGATCATACGTATTTTGATGGTCAATTAATGATCTTCTGTCTCACAATGTTTCTCCAAAATGTACTCCCTCCCACTTTTCTCAGACAGGCCTAATCTTATGATAGCATTCTTTTACGCAGCCACGAATTCTCAAAAACAATTGAATTCCGCCTCAGACGTATCACAAAATTCACAAACTTCGAAAGTCGGAGCCATCTCTGTCAGAGTAAAAGATTGATGATGGGCAGCAGCATCAGTATAGTGGACACATTACTGCGATCGCCAATCCGCTTGCCCAACGTGACGATTATGGGCATTTTTCTCCTAATGCGTTTATACGCATAGTTAATAGGAGAGGCCTACGTCCAGCAGTAGATTATCATAGGCTGATGATGATGATGATGATGAGTAACCCGTTTGATAAATATTTAAATATGTTTTAAGTCTCACGTTAGTTATAATTATAATTCTGATATTCCTTCAGAGTCCTTGCGTTGGAAAATAATTTCATTACTCCCCTATGTCTCATGGAATGTGGGATATGGTTGGAAGGCCAAGGACGCTGTTTGGTCGTATAGCGAGGCCTTGCATTCCTTGTTTACGGTGTACTTGATGGAGCTTCATTAGAGGAATAAGTAATGAAGGGCGGAACTACGCAATAGCTCTTACTACTACGTAATACTTAGTGAACTTCGTATCTGACTTAACGTAATACTCACTTGAAATGAAAAAATCGGCCAAGAGCATGTCACTCCATGCTCAGTGTAAGGTTCCGTATTTTTTCATATTTTTTTGGACCTACGGATCAAAAGTTAGAGGGTGAACACACAATTTTCTTCTGAAGCGGTTATCTCCGAAAATATTGATTTAAGTAAAAAACTTTCTTTTTAGACCCTTATTCTTTTTCCAAGACCTATTCAACGATACCACACCATAGGTTTACAGCAAAATAAAAAACCTCTTTGAACTACAAAACTCAAATAAATCTAATCAAATCAACCAAACAAAATTATAGAAAAGGTAGCATTTGAAAATTTAAACAATCTATCAGAAACAAGATTTTGTTAGGGATGTAAGTTGTAACATAAACATATTCTGGGTTATTATGATCCACCATCCACGTAATACAAGAGTTTGCTTACTCGAGGAACCCTCCCGTCCTAAAGCTAACACTAGATTGACAGCGTCTGATTGGGATCTTAGCTAATAGCTTCCCCACTGCCCACTTGTTAGGGTTCTAGGTCACATAGATAATAAAGGGCTTGTCACATAAGGGTCCATAGGTTAGTTTGCACGGATAGTAACCTTACCTATTCTAACCATTATATTTACTGTATTGATTTTATATTGCTGTTGTTAGAGTGATTAATGAAATCCTACTTACATTCTTGGGAAATTAAAAAAATCTTGGGTTGACTACACTTTGTGTTGTGGGAATTCAGAATTAAGATAATAGAATATATTTTCGATTTATGTGCACGCATTAGAGATATGAAAAACGTTAAAACATACGTTGACTTGACTTAGACTCAATAAAATTAATAACTATGTTTACACTTACGATAAATGATTACCTATACTAAGATGAGAAATAAAAATTTTATTATAAAATGCAGTCTTAAATAATAGAATTTAAATTCTAAACAGTTTATCCTTCTTTTTGCAAATTTTCCCGTTAAGAGGTTCAGGTTTTGTCAGACTTAATCTAATTTCTGGAAGTATGTGAGAAATAAAACTTAAAGTATCAAAATTACTTTACGTTTTTATTTTTACCTTAATATTAACTTCAAACTACTATATTGTTTATTTTTTACTATTTGCGTGTAGGTTGTCCAAAAGGCAAAAATACTCCTATTTTGAGAATTCACTAGTTCAAATTGTACGTGAGAACATATCTTATCGAAGACAACTTGAAGTAAAGCAGCCAACTTTGGTAATATGTCCGTTCCATCCGATTGTATGTCTAACGTACGTAGTTGAACTCGCACGTTCAACTTTGCTTGGGGATTTGAAACTTCTGTTCTATGGTCTTAATGTTATTGCCGATGCGGTATCGAGTGACACTAGAACCAATCCAATATAGATTGATACTGAATTTTACTTAGTGGATTGTGGATTCCTGAATTAGTGAATGCACTGTACTACCAAAGGAAACATTGCTTTCAGCTTAGCTAAAGTGTACACCGACGACGTATGCTGTCTTAGCAGTTTCCACGTATCACCGTCTCCATGGAACACGTTTAACATTAGCGATTCCTGCACAGGATTCCTGCCCGCTCCTCGATTGTAGAAAGACCAGAAATCTACGCACATAATCCTCTTCACGATTTCTGGGTCTCTAATAATAAGAGCGTGTAGTAGCCGATTATTTTCTCTTTTGAATATTTCTTGTAAAGCTCACAGGTAACTTCGGTGACGCTTTTCATTGTGTTGACGTTGATTTAAATATTTCGTGGTGCCCGTAAATGTTTTACTACGAACATAGTGACCATAGTTATGCAGAAAACGATCAACTTCTATTTTGTGACAATTCAGAAAGCGGCCATACTCAATATCGTCGGGGATAATGCAATACTGCGTGACTAACAAATTCAATTAGGTTCAATTTGAATGTCAATTGTTTGATATTTGAACTCTATCTGTTTTGGTAGTTACGCGGTATTGCACTATCGCCGACGATATGTTAAAGCTTAACTCAGATTGATAAAAAATAGTAGTGGATCGCTTTCTGCAAAACTATGGTCAAGTAGTAATATTCCAGGTTAAGAAACATTTTGTATTGAATTGCTCCCATACCGATTTACGATCCTCTCAAAAGACACGTTCAATTAACACTCGAATACATGTCATTTCAACCCTATACCTTTAAGACTGATTACACATAATGTTTTTGCGATTACTTCAATATTCCCATAAAACTCGTTCTTACAAGCATCACGACCGGAACATAACAAAGCACTTCCATATTTAAATATCACTTGAATTGCGTCTTAGGTTGATAACAAAGGTCCCCCCTCATTCCTTTCCGCATAAAAAAGCACACCTTGGGTTTTATTCCAATCGCCGTCGCGTGTGGGGGTTTCTTATGTGCTGGCTGGTATTTTATTGTTAATTTAGCGTCCTGAATGAATTAGGTTGATTGAGTAGGTACCTTATCGTATTTGTGGGATAGATAGATTAGTTCGTGTCTCTTCTTTGGACGTTGCGAAATTTAAGGACTGTAAAACCTAATTTTCTCTTTGACAAGTTAAATCATTAACTATACCTACGTATACAAGCTGTTGTCTATTGAAGTGAAGGCATAAGAGGTTTTTTGATCAAACCGTGCGGTCCTTGATATAGAATCCTTATCTCATTCAGGATAAACGCTATTTGCCTGACTCTTTAAGCAGTTCAATCTTTCTTCGCTGATATTTTATTGCTTATAATTTAAGTGGTTAAATGTTGTTGTAACTTTTGTAAGGTACCTAAATCAATTGACTAAAAGCGTTGGCATTTGTCAAAATTTAAATATTTATTTATCAAATGTTGTTAAATGTGTTTTCGCGAAATAACTGTGCTTACTGTTTGTATAGTTCTCCTTTTTTAGTTATCAAGTGTTTTTTACAATTACCTACTAATAGTTTTGCACTCATTCATTACGAATCCTGTAGTTCACAGTTTACACTGGTTAGATCACTTCGTCTCTCACCCGTACATTAAGCAATGGGTAAATATCAAACACTCCCTCCGCTACATACAAAAAAGTTCTTACCACCTTACTTTAAAGTCTCTTGGCAGATCCTTGTAAGAATATCCAAGACTTTCTATGCGATAAGAGGTCTTAACTGCCTTAGTTTAAGTACGGTGTTGGTATATGCGCGTGCGCCGGCAGGTGTGCCCACAGCTGTTCGCATTCGCAGCCATGTTTGTAACGGACGGACGGCGCATGCGGTTTGTCAGACTGTCATAGTCTCTACTTATAAGGATAGTTTATCAATATAATATTGATGATATAAAACATGATATGTAACGTGTGTGAAACGTGAAATGTGTGTGTAACAATTTGTGGTTGCTGCTGGTATTTGAGGATTTTTAAGAAGATTGCGAAACACCAAAAAATGCACTATTATGTTTATATTTTTTCCCCTCACTAGCCCGTAAAGTGCTCGTTTATCCTTTAATACGAACGTGTAAAAACGCATATTATTCACTTGTGTGGCAAAGTAATGACCTTGGTTTTGGAATAACAAAACGTAAAATGCTCATGGAAATCGTTCCATATTAATGATAATTAAATAATTTGTTTTGAGAATTTAGTGTAAAATACAAACCTTTATATAATATGATGATTTTAAAATATAAATCCTAAAATTCCATAAGTAACAATTGTTTTAGTGAATGATGATAAGATGCCTAGATGCAATCACAAAACGCGGAAAATGTCAACGTCAACATTGTCAAAAAATATTATAGGTTATAATCTTTATTTACCGACTCGAACACGCATAAAAATAGTAAACTAAACAACTTTCAGGGTGTTCTGTTATAATTTTGTAAAAATAATGAATGAGAATGATTTAATAATGCATTGGCGTTGGTGTGCAACTACAGGAATGTGTTAAAATCGTGCTGCGTTTACTTTTTCGTCCTAAAGTTTACTGCGACAAAATCTTGCATTAAATACATGATGCATTTGGAAAATTATTATCACTAACCCGATGATGATTGTAATGTGAACAAATAATTACCTTTTTTGAGTTTCCTCGCTATAGTGAGGGGAAAAGTTTTGTGTTACACACGGGTGCAAATGTATTTTACTTCTCGTATGTTAAAACACTCGCTGCGCTCAGGATTCTATTTTAGAACCACTCGCTTCGCTCGTGGTATAACTATAGAATCCTTTCGCTTGCTCGTGTTTCAATTTCATACTCGCGGGTAAAATACAACTTTGCACCCTTGTATAACAAATAACTATTAATTACTTCGTAGAAGGTGAGTGTGTAATAAGAATAATGTGTTAAAAGTTCAAATTGTATACTTGTATATTTATATTTTTTTTCAAAACTACAATTTATGTACTTACTTAGATTAAATCTAACTAATCTACTTAACCTAACGGCATTGAAAAGTTGAAAATTATCTGTAAAACCAAGTAAATCCTAGTGATTTCATAAATCATCTTAATCTCTCAGTGTGCTCCACCGTAGACTGCATCATCACTTACCAGCAGGTATGATCGTGGTCAAACGTCTACCTATTCGGAATAAAAAAAAACTCTTAGTGTTCAAATATAAGTTGGTTCTTAAGGGGGATTTACGACACGAGCACGGTACGCACGAGCACGGTTTTATTCGGTAAAAGGTAAAAATTACCAGTAAATGAGTCATCTGATGACTCCTGCTTGTAATATTTTTATTGCATACATGTTTGAGTCCGTAACACGCAACTTTAATTAAACTTACGAGAAAATATCATGCTTTGTACTCAGTAATTAAGTTGTTTGTGCTTTTAATGTAAGATTTTAAATGTACATGAAGGATCTTTAGTTCCCAAGCAGTTCCGTATTTTCCCTACTTTTTGTAAACAAAGTACAATTAAGCTGGAAGTACTAGTACCAGACGCTGTACCAATACTCGTCATTATAGCTTGAGTTGCCATCGATAAAATAGAATCAACTATTAGGATATTTAAACGATGATTAATGTATGTACCTTTAATGCTTCATTACATTACCCACCCAACTTTGAAATAATTAGCTTATATCTAAATTATTTACATAATTGTAAGACAGGCTGACGTACATTAGGACTGAGTGTTAATATTTTCAATGTCCCAATATGTGACTAATGTGACATTGAAACTTGTACTGAAGTGCCATCTATTGGGACTGTCAGCAAAAGCACCTGACGCTTACTCATACAATGGAGTTGACTAAGAAAATTTGTAATTTTGAGATGATATTGTCACCCTATAAAATAAACACTATTTAACATAATCACCAAATTAAAAATTTAAAAAACCGACTTCAACCGGTTTCTCCAAGATTCCCGATTTGTTTCCATCATTGGTTTCCTCAAATCCTACTTTCTGAATGCAAATTCTTGTAAATGAATGAAAATTACCAAAAGCGCCATACATGTACAGTCGAAGACAAAATAAGGGGTATACAAAAACGTTCAAAAATATGTCCCAGTGCACTCTAATTCTGTGCAATAAGAACGTCGTAACATATTTATGAACGGATTCTTTCGATACTTATTTTTGCACTTGACTGTACCTATAACATTTGAAGAGATCCCTCGATTTCTCCAGGATCCCATCATCAGACCCCAACTTGGTGCCAATGGGACCATCTCGGGGTAATACACGTTCGATCACAAAAAGAAATTTTAGAATCGGTTCACTATTCTCGGAGATATCAGGTAACATACATACAACAAAAAAAAAAATAAAAAAAAATCAGTCGAATTGAGAACCTCCTCCTTTTTTTGAAGCCGGTTAAAAACTAACAAACTCCTCTCCCAAAACACATGACAATACTTTATGTAGATTTATATATGAGCAAAATATCGTGATTCAAATAAATATTCTCTGTTGACATGTTGCTCACTAGTACATCCAGATCCACCTTACTACTGATAAAGTTCTTAAAAGGATTAGGTGCCACTATTGTTTCTTACACACCACTGTCTCGCGCTGCTTTCAACCGACTTTAAAAAAGGAGGAGGTTCTCAATTCGACAGAATGTGTTTTTTTTAGTACAGATGGTACCTTTTTTAGGCACTAGTGCGAGAAGTGGCTCATTTTACGTCAGGTACAAAACTTCGGACTTCGGAGGGCCATCTGTACTAAAAAACGACGTACACGTGCAAAAAGGAAATACGCAACTCGTGTCGATTTAAAACACTGCCTTCGGTCGTGTTTTAAAACTTCGCCACTCGTTTCGAATTTCATGTTTTTCGCACGTGTGTCGTAATGTACTATTTGATGTTTGTTACCTATCCTTTATGGGTACTTTTTAACCGTTTTCAAACAAAACCGAGATGGTCTAGTTGGCT
This sequence comes from Thaumatotibia leucotreta, assembly GCA_025490895.1. Taxonomy (NCBI): domain Eukaryota; kingdom Metazoa; phylum Arthropoda; class Insecta; order Lepidoptera; family Tortricidae; genus Thaumatotibia; species Thaumatotibia leucotreta. Next base: position 19,171 of record JALPQI010007867.1, on the reverse strand, counting down.
CCAAGTCGAGTTCTGATGAAGGGATCTTGGAGAAATCGATTGAAGTCGGATTTAAATTTTAGTAATTTTCCTACAAACAATAAAGGAATCGTTAACTTATAGCGCAATGCAACTTATACAATCCTCTAGGGATCGACGTCAATTTAAAATGCTACACATTAGCATGACACATTCGTTGGCACGCGGTTACGTATTGTGCGATGAATTATTGATAGGATAACTCCTTATTTAGAAGTTTTTATTTATTGTGATAAATTAAATTTTGGTCTACTGATTCTAGAAAATGTAGTCCTATAAGTTAAAATAGTGCTCTTTTATTGTATGGCCAACCATAACAGTGGCTTTTTTCTCGGCCAAAGATTACCTAGGGCTCATGCATAAATCATGTGATTTTTTTTGGCTACTTTTTGACCCCCCCCTCCCCCATGGTGACGTTTGGTGAGTTTCTTGGCTACCCCAACCCCCCCCCCTAGCAGTCTCACGTGTATTTTTTTTCATTCAACTTTTCAGGTTCGCTAGCCGAAATTGACAATATTTCTTAGTTTGTTCATCGTAAAAAAATACACGTGAGGTCTCCTTGTACCCCCCCCCTCCCCTACCGTGATCTTTCGTGATGTTTTCTTGGACCCCCTCCCCACCTATAGGACCTCGCGTGATTTATGCACAAGCCCCTAGGTACATATTATTATCGTTGTTAGCCGTTATGCGGGGAAAGTAGAGTTACCCCTTTATTTATAAACGTCTTTAGACACTTAAACTAAACACTATACTCGTATTTAACACTACTCACAAGGCTATTCGGTTAAAACTATCTCGTGAACTGCGCTGTCCTTCTTGCTTTTATTTGAAGTCTGTGTAAAAGTTGAAACTTTTCTCTCGTACGGTTTCAACACAGTCACCACAAGCTACTAAGCTATGAGCTATGTATGGGCTATAAACACGAACAAAAGATACGCACTCCCATGTAAAAAAAAGAGACGGCGCACAGTGGATCGAAATGAATAAAAAATGGACATTCGCATTTTTTTCTAGAAATCCTATTTTAATAAATGCTCTTCTGTTGGAAATGATGTGAGGAATAAAAAATGTTATATAACATTTTTCAAAATGAGGCTTATTTTAAGCAGAAAAAAATAAAATGTGTTTCATTTGTATGAAACTAAAAAATAGGTATCTTATTGTAAGAAAACCGTTACTGATCCCGCTTTCAAACCTTTATAATATCACTGTCCTACTTTAGAACAGTAGAAAATAGTTAAAACCTTATCTCAGTAGGTGCCCGTTATTGTTTTATAGTCCAATCAAAAGTCAGTAAATACAACATGTTCTTAGTTAACTGTTTTTTTATTTTCATTCAAAATACGGTATATTTATGACAATTTAGTATAAAATTAACATGTTTGTGACATTTTCATAGAGATAAATACAAGTTTTCCCAAGAAAATTGTTAAAAATTAAGACATTGAAATCAAACATTTATTGCGATGTTTTTACTATAAATAAATAAATAAATATCTTGGGACATCTTACACAAATCGACCTAGTCCCACGGTAAGCTCAATTAAGGCTTGTGATGTGGGTATCAGGCGACGATATATATAATAGATAGATACATATAGATACTTAAATACATAGACAGCCATGACCAAGGAACAAATATTTGTGATAAATAAATACACAAATAATGCCCTCGCCGGGATTTGAACCCGGAACCTCCAGCTTCGTAGGCAGGGTCACTACCAACTACCAACTAGGCTACGGAGGCTGACAAATGGAGGCTGACTATGGTAGTAACAAAAAAATTAAATATACTTGAAATCAACAATTACAATGTAATTAAATATTTATCAAACGGGTTACTCACGTAATTAAAAGTCGATAATTGCTCTACATGTTTCGGATCCTCATCATGGAGTACCCGCGACCAAAGCCCGACGTGCACTATTTCGCTGCACGTGGTCGCGGGTTCTCCATGATGAGGATCCTCTAAATGGATCGAAACATGTCGAGTAATTATCGACTTCAAATTGCGTGATTTACCCGTTTGATAAATATTCAAATAATTATGTTTGAGTCTCACGTTAGTTATAATTCTAAAATTACAATGTAAGTTGTAAAAAAAATACATTGTATCTTAGATCTATTTTATTCACCACCTTCTTCTACACTTTCAAACGTTTCTATATTTTCAGCATCATCACTGTCATCAGTGCTTATGTTTTCTATTTAAAAAAAGTATAGAATAAGGGTCCTCGATATGACGTTAAACTGTCGCACGCTTTTTACCGAGTGTGTAATGCCAACTAGGGCATGCGAAAAGCAGGGCTTAGTTGGACAGACAGCTTCAGAGCAGGATGTTGTCTTAGAGTGGCGGCGGAGGAATGGTTGATCCATCAACGGCGGCGCTCACGGGCCGAATCAGAAGGCCCACTGCTCACCTGCCAACACGCACTGGACGAGCGTGGTGGGTTAATTGTCCAAACCCCCCCATTATGATAGTACAAAGAAAGAAATGGCCCCTAGGGCCCGGCGGTTCAGATGCCTCCGCTGACGACGGCAGGCGGAGACCGTCTAGAACTCGGGGTGCGAAGAATCTCCGGGCGTTACGACCTGCTCCCCGTCAAACAACTTTGGCTAACGGCAAAAAGGACTCCGATCATATTTTGAATATTCTCACATATAATACCCGAACACTAAGAACCGAAGAAAGATTGCTGGAGTTGGAAAATGCTCTCAGTGACTTAAATTGGGATATCATCGGCCTCTCTGAAGTTCGCAGAAACGGCGAAGACGCTATTGAGCGCGATGATACCATTTTCTACTACTGTGGGAACTCAAGCGGATTAAGCGGTGTGGGATTTTTAGTCAATAAAAAATGGAAAAGCAACATTATAGAATTTATTTCATATTCAGATAGAGTAGCTGTCTTAAAATTCAAGTTAACAGATAAACAAACCTTAGCCATAGTTCAAGCTTATGCACCAACAACAACACACCCTGATGACGAGGTCGAAAATTTCTATGACTTATTGGATAAGGCATGTGAAGAACATCGTTCCACATACTTGTTCGTCATTGGCGATTTTAATGCTAAAGTAGGCAAAAGGCAGGACCTGGACGATATAACAACTGTAGGATCCCACGGCCTGGGCGATCGGAACATTCGTGGCGGACGCTTAGTTCAGTTTGCCTTTGGTCAGAATTTACATATCTGCAACAGCTTCTTTTTCAAAAAACCACACCGTCGTTGGACATGGATGTCTCCAGGTTCCCTTACTAGAAACGAGATCGATTTTATCATGTCATCCAGCCATCAGATAATAAACAACATAGAAACCATCAACAACATTAAGTTTAGTTCCGACCACAGACCTCTTCGCGCCAGAGTAGTTTTCAACAGTAAATTATACCGCCAGACACTAATAAAGAAAACTTTAATACGAAAACATGATATAGATACACTGACGACTCACAAACCAGAATTCAACTTACAATTAAGCAACCACTTTGAAAATTTAGGCAACATCAATGAAAATGTAGAGACCCAATATACTAACATAATTGCAGGTATTAAGCTAGCAAGCGGCCATATTAAGCAGACTAAAAACAAATACAAAAAACTAACCGGAAAAACTATAAAATTAGTAAACGAGAGACAATCACTACAAAACTTGAAAAATAGTATGGAATATAGAATAAAAGACAAAGAAGTAAAACGTAGCATACGCACTGACATAAGAAATTACAGAACCAAATTAGTAGAGCTGGCTTTGACTAAAAACACATCCCTGAGGAATGCTAAGGAGGGGGCTTCAAGAGGCAAGAGTTGGATCACCTCCTTGAAAGACAGCTCTGGCACCCGACAAGGCGATCGAAACAAGATATTAAGCATAGCCACAAATTACTTTAAGACCCTCTACTCCGACCCTCTAGCTTTTTCTTCAACATCTGATACAGAAGAGGTACCCAATGCCATTCCGCCAATAACAGAGCACGAAGTGCACTTAGCACTTCGCAAAATGAAGTACCGTAAGAGCCCTGGCGAGGATGGTATTACGACAGAGGCGCTGAAGATAGGAGAAGCCACTTTAATTCCACACATAACCAAATTATTCAATAGCATAATTACTACCCAAACTTTCCCACACAATTTTTGCCACTCTAACGTAATTCTGCTACATAAAAAAGGTGACAAGTCTGATATAGGAAATTACCGCCCTATTAGTCTTGTCTCCCACATTTATAAAATTTTCCTGAAAATTATAGAACTCCGTATTTCTGGAACACTCGATCGCCACCAACCACTTGAACAAGCAGGTTTCCGACCCGGGCTGTCCACCACCGACCACCTGCATACTCTTAATCAAGTTATCGAAAAGTGCCAAGAATATAATGTACCCGTCTACCTCGCATTTGTCGATTATGCCAAAGCATTTGACAGCCTTTCGCACAATTCTATCCTTACAGCTTTGCGTAATCAAGACATAGATCCGGGATACATTCAACTAATCGCTAATATCTACAGTTGCAGTACCGCAGCCATTAAATTGCAATCGTCTGGAGTGTCGTTCAATATTCAAAAAGGAGTCAAGCAAGGAGATCCGTTATCGCCGAAGCTCTTTACCAGCACACTGGAACACGTCTTCCGGAAGCTTATGCCAGGTTGGGGAGAGAGGGGCTTAGTCGTCGGAGAGAGAAGATTAACTAATCTTCGATTTGCCGACGACATCGTTCCGTTTTCCTCAGCAGCTTCCGAGTTACAACTAATGTTAGAAGATCTAAGTAATGCAAGCCTCGAGGTTGGGTTAGAGATGAACATGTCCAAAACAAAGCTCATGACCAACAGCACCATACGTAGGATTGAGGTAAACGGTAACAACATTGCATATGTCGACGAGTACCTATACTTGGGCCAACTAGTTTCCTTTCAGGCGCGACAAGAGAAGGAAGTCGATAGACGAACTGAAAACGCCTGGAGGAGCTATTGGTCCATGAAGCACTTGATGAAAGGTGAACTCCCACTTTCACTTAAGCGGAGGACCTCATGGACATATGCATACTGCCAATCCTCACCTACGGTGCTCAGACTTGGTCGTTGACATCATCTCAAAGGTTCAAACTCGGGGTTTGCCAGCGAGCTATGGAGCGCAGCATATTAGGTGTGAAATTACAGGACCGAATCCGGAACACTACGCTGCGCTCCCAGACTAAGATAGTGGATGTAACTTGGAAGCAGGCTAAGCTGAAGTGGGACTGGGCTGGTCACGTCTGTCGGATGCCGAGTGAGCTGTGGGCCAGGATAGCCACAGAGTGGCAGCCCGACAGCTCCAATCGGAGACGCGGCAGACCTCGTCGGCGATGGCGAGACGAGCTGGACTCCTTTTTGAAAGAGTGGCCGGAGGCAGGTCGACATAGAGCAGATTGGAGAAAATGGGGGGAGGCCTTTGCCCAGCAGTGGGACACTATAGGCTCACAATAATAATAAAAAAAAATAGAATAAGGAGGTAAATAAAAAAAAAATTAAAGGCATTTTTTATTTACTTATATAGTTATTGTTGATTTCAAGTATATTTTAGCTATATGTTTACTATCAATAAAATCACCGCAATAAATGATTCTATTTCAATGCAATTTTCTTATAAAAAATTGTATTTATTCTTAATAAAATGTCACAAATATTTTATTTTTATACTAAATTGTCATGAATATACCGTCTTTTTAATGAAAATAAAATAATTGTTAACTAAGAAAATTTTTGTATTTACTGACTTTTGATTGGACTATAAAACAAAAACGGGCACCTACGGAGATGAGGTTTTAACTATTTTCTACTGTTCTAAAGTAGGACAATGATATTATAAAGGTTTGAAAGCTGGATCGGTTACGGTTTTCTTACAATAAGATACCTATTTTTCAGTTTCATACAAAAAAAACCATTTTATTTTTTTCTGCTTAAAATAAGCCTCATTCAGAAAAAAATTATGTAACATTTTTTATTCCTCATATCATTTCCAACCGAAGAGCATTTTTTAAAATAGGATTTATAGGAAAAAATGCGAATGTCCATTTTTTATTCATTTCGATCTACTGTGCGGCGATACTCGCCCGGCGGTGATAGCTGGCTGCCTTATATTTATTTATACAATGTTGCCTCTAGTTATTTAGTAGTTGTGAAACTTGTGAATCACTACAGGTATATTTGAGCATCTTTCTTAACTTTTTCCACGCCTCATCAAATACAGAAGCTATCACACCATTACACCCAAGTCAAAAGTGGATTTGAACTTTATACTCCTATGTGTTGGTCGATATTGCCCTGCGGACAGTGACTTATTAATCAGTCTTTGGCATTGACTCTGCGAGTATATATTTTTCCTAACTAGTGAGGAAAAGTAAACTTTCCGCACGCTTCCCGTGCGTTAATTTCCCCTTTTAAGGCACTTGTTATGAAAAAAGTCGTTCGATACACGTGTCAAAACTTCTTTTTAACTCGGGTGATTGACGCCCTTGTTTCACTCGGGCTCCAACTATCGCCCTCGTCGAAAAAACGTTTTTTTCAACTAGCATCGAAATGTACTAAATCAGTCTTTGATGGCGTCCAAAAGGTTATACCGATGTAAATAACTCGGTTTAATTGTCCGAAAACCGGCAAGAAACCTATTCTCATAAAAGTTTCAAACGTAATGAAATGACGTCAGCATAACTATTAATTTAGTAATGTCTCAACTCGCTAGACGTCTACTTTAATAGGAATTCCCAAGGCAACGATTTCTCAAACAATATTTCAATTACGTTATTAATAGAGCTTCATTCGATTTTTAATTAAAAATTCATTGTGACCTTTTCTATAGTAAAAACTGTATGATTTCGACAATTGACTAACTATGCCTTTTATAGAAAATGATTTAGTCAAAAATTGCTTCAGTTTAGACAACAATTACTCACGTATTTTTAATAGGTACATATACCGGCTTTAAGTACGATATGTACAGTGAAGTACAAAAATAAGTATCTAAAAAATTCGCTCATAAATATGTTACGTTGCGACGTTCTTATTACACAAAATTAGAGTGTGCTGGGACATATTTTTGAACATTTTTGTACACCTTATTTTGTCTTTGACTGTACATTTCCGCTTTGTCCATTGGCTAAGGATACCATGTATAGTTGTACATAAGGTCATGTATCTCTAGGTAAATAACATTATATGGAATTAGTCGTATTACAAGTCAAATTAGTGTTCGTTTTACGTTGTTGCAAATAGTGAGTGCAAATGATTTCGTTCAAGAATTGTTATTTTATTATATTGTATTCTGGCCATTTTTCTGCAACTCATCAAACGTGCCTATTTTGCGTGATCCCAACTCTTGCCCAGTACTTGTTGGAATTCACCGACGCCCTTGAATTTCCCAGATGTATGCAGGTTTCCTCACGATGCTTTCCTTCACCTTAATTGCTCTATTCTATAGCACTAAACCTGTATTAAAACGGCCTATTTATACAAGAAGCCCGTGAGGAAAGAGAACATTTATAACAGCATATTACTGAGGCTAAAAGAAGCAAAAAATGTTATGTAAGTTTTGTTCAAATCTGCATAATTTTTTTTGGTATTTCGAAGGCGTCTACATAAAAAAAAATTATTAGTGAAACTATCGCAAAAAATACACTTTTACTTTTTTTACATGTGTCAGGTATCAAATTATAGATTTTTTGGCTATTTGATGTATGTCAATTAAATGTGACCAGACTAAGACAACACAGTAACAAAATCGATACCTAAAATGCGTTTATCATTGCGTAACGGTAAAAAAAGGTTATAAAAAACAATTACATTTTCTCTTAAAATAGACCTAATCCGGCAAACTTCTTACGACATTTTGAACTTCAGGTCAGTAAGCCGCTGTTAAAATTATTCCCTTGCATCATGGGCACATTGTAGATATAACCCTAATTGGCATATATCCGTCCTCTGAAAGGCGATATAAGAAGGATCATCTCGAGGAACAACGGATCGCGAGATGATCGATGACGACATTGACATAATTAGCATTTTCCTCATAGTAATTGGGTCATAACACCAAGGAGAAAAAGTATCTTGTTCCCGAAAATAGGTTAGAGTATATGTTTTTGTTATGAGATTGCTGCTTTTTAAGGTTTATAGAATATTTGAAAGCTATCGTGACTAGGTATCGTACTCTTTGTGAATATTACCTATCAATCACATATAGGGTGTTTATTCAATATAATTGAATGACGATTAGCGTAGGACCCAAGCAACCTATTTACAATAATTTCCTTAGACAATTAGGAATGTTATTTCTTCATACATAATAATTCAGCACGCAATGTCAATACATTGTTTACGCATTGTCATGTCATGTCTGTCAGTGCTACTTTATACATATTTACCTACGAGTATGTAAAACTAAGTTGTAGATGTATGTAGATCTATACTCGTAGAATCTAAAGAATTCGTAACACTATTTAAGAAAATTGTTATGTCATTGGATTCTTATGAACAAATACTGTAATTGAGTAAATTATACCCCGTATGAAATACACATATTGATTTACATACATATTGTGTGAACTGCAAATTATAAACAACTTAAAACTAGTTTTTATTCAGGCGATGTAACTTAATTGCCCCCCGTTGCACCGTCTGATCTGGTGTAGAATTCGGTAGATTGCCTCGGAACCCCGCATTCCTCATGTCAATTCCTGACAGGGAAAATCCTGAAGCATTGCAACCCTGGGTTCAATAAACCACAGTTGACAATATAACGATAATTTAAGCGTATGATTGGATTGGCATCTCGCCCGACGGGTATCACCGTTAATTGAATCACTAAAGATGCCCGTGCATAAGCGAAAGACTCCAAGCAATGGTCCACGTTTTGTCCCATTTTGTTCGGTAAGTACGGAATTACTAACGAGAGTGTTAGAAGTCTTTTAATGACTCGAGTTAGTATTCCGCTTACCTACCGTGATGCATACAATGTTTTTCATCACACTTGCCGACAAAAAAGGGGAGGGGGAAATCACTTTTCTATTACTCCCGCTACGCATGCAAGCAACGGCGCGTTTAGACAGCAAGTGTGATGAAAAAAAATATTATTCTACGACGTACAGACATTTCTATTACTCCCTAGGGAATTTTTCTTTTCTATTACTCCCGCTACGCATGCAAGCAATGGCGCGCTTAGACAGCAAGTGTGATGAAAACTTTTCGTCTCTTAAAGTCGGAATGCAACATTGCAACCATAACCGATATGAATGGAGAATAGGAAATTACCTTGAAGCGATTCTCATGATTTATGCACTAATCGACCGGTCTGTCTAGTCTAGACACTGGCCTTGTATAATTGTCGTATAATGCTTATTTAATATAGCTCCGCAAGGCGTTTGTGTTATATTCTGTTTGTGTTTGTTACTTCACACAGTCAAACTGTAAGGATTTAAACGCATGGAAAAATAAAACTCAATGTGATAACGAAGTAACTGGGCGTTTTCACAAAACGTTGTTGAAAACACTTTGTTATTTAATATGGATAAGTTTAGGCAAATTCGACTCTGAATCACGAGCTCTTTCGATTCTGTTATAAGACAAAATATGTCCCATAATTTACTTACAGTTTTCATTCCTTTCATTACGCTACCGCCTGAGATGTTCAAAATCTATGAAAAAACGGTATCGTAATGGAAAAAAACATTTTGGGACATTTTTTTCTCTTATTAGAATCGAAAGAGCTCTTGATCCTGAGTAGAACAAGCCCAAACTTGTCAGAATTAAATAACAAAGTGATTTCAACAACGGTTTGTGAAAACACCCAACTGCAGCTTCCTATTGACTGTTTTAGTAATTTGTCTGCTACCCTAAGGTTGTCTGGAAAAAATCGTTCTTTGTAGATAAGGTCGTCTAATGTTTTTATACACTTTTAACGAGTCCTGTATTTTATTTCTTTATTAAAAAAGCGTAATAAAGATTGTTGTTGTTGTATCCTGGCCATTTTTTTCGCAACTCGACATCAAATGTGCCTATTTTGCGTAGTCCCAACGTTGGCCCAGTACTGGAAAATTGTGCCCCCCCCCCACTCTAACTTTTGATCCGTTACTCCAAAAATATGAACAAAATTATACGGAACCCTACACGGAGCATGGTCCGACAATGCGCCGGCCGGTTTTTTGTGAAACACGTTCCACCTGCGACCATATACACGGTGGAATTTAATCGGTGAACAGGAACCCATTTTTCTAATTCAGTAATCGATGGCGGTCACGTTTATGTAGTACTTAAGTGGAACCAAGTTTTTTTTTTAGCATAACAAATTTTTATGTTGAAATTAAACTTTAATTAAAATTTATTGTCACCCTACTAATGGTTTAGTCTGAAAAGTTTAATACCTCTTTTCAAACTATCAGCCATGCATCGCTCTTATTTTACATAGGAATAGAGTCTATCGCAAAAATTAAAGCATGTGAGTGGTTATTGCTCATTTATGTTTTAAGTTTCTATGGCTGATAGTTTGAAAAGAGGTATTAAACTTTTCAGACTAAACCATTAGTAGGGTGACAATAAATTTTAATTTCAACATAAAAAAAATTATGCAAAAAAAAAACTTGGTTCCACTTAAGTACTACATAAACGTGACCGCCATCGATTACTGAATTAGAAAAATGGGTTCCTATTCACCGATTAAATTCCACCGTGTATAAAGCTGGGTTTACACGGGCATAGTAGCTAATGCTTAGTACTTGTCACTTACACTTGTGAACTGTGTGTAAACATGTTGTATAACTGCTTAGTATTAGTACAACTGCAAGTGCAAGTGATTAGAAGCCGGTCCTATTTACTAAGCGACAAGCACCTACCCCCAACTAAAAATCTATTAATACTTGTCACTTGTCGAGTAGTGTAAACATTTAATGACATGTGCATTCTGATTAGTGATTAGGTACTTAAAGCAATCGAAGTTAAATAAATTAAATTGGTCCGTCGACATCCTCATAAATAGTTTATACTCTCTTTGATCTTGGGTTTCTCTCTTAACAGATTTGCAGAATTTCCTTCTCTTCTCAGCAACCAATGTCTTGTCCATAAACGCTTATTTTTGAACACTTCTCCTTGCAGATCTTGTATTATAGACATTAAAATAATATTAGAATAATGCCTAAAAACATTTTTTAACACTAGTCGGCGGCGATAATCCATGGCGAGATCTTATAAACTAATACCATTTACTAATACCAATGTGTAGACGGTTCCTTGCCACTTGTCACTGTACATATAAGTCCCTAACCACCTACACTAATGACAAGTACTAAGCCCGTGTAAACCCAGCATAACATGGACGTCTAACGCCAGCTCAAAAATGCCCCCAAAATCATTGTTCAATTAGACGGGCAGGACATACCTAGCGCTTTTCTTAACACCGCGCATATTTCGGCGCAACATCTTTGACAAATGTTTATATGTAGAATATAGCCAATTAAAACTTTGATGGACAAATCACAACAATTTTTAAATGGCGGTTTAGGTATTTATAGGTTGATATTAAAATTCATTACCGTGATGCATTGAAGGAGGGGGTGACACTGGTCAACTAAAATTCAGGACCGTTTTTGAAAGGCAATTTAGTATGGCGTGCGGTTCCATGTTTTATTTGTTCGCAGCGTTCCACTTACCCCGCAGCGAATATTTGCATACTTAATAAATGTATGAAGTGTTTCAGTTTGCCCCTCTGTTTCATTGACTCAACTTAACTGCTTTCTTGAAAAGCCCTTTCTTATTCATCATCATCATTATTATATCAGCCGAAAGACGTCCACTGCTGAATATAGGCCTTCCCCAAAGATTGGCACGGTCCTGTGCCACCCGCATCCGCATCCTGAGAACTTCCTTTCTTATTATCTGAGTAATACTCGTTATTCTCGATAAACTTCACAATGCCGATTTTACTACTAACTAACTATTGAAAAAACTGTTGCATTTCCTGTTGATTATGACACTTGTAATCAAATACAAGAATCCACTCAAGTAATATAAAAACCGTAAGAATGACTTCGAGCAGGAACCGGCAACCGTCGCACGCGCATACCTGTGAATCACCGATGTCGTATTTTTAGTTCTTTAGTGTTGTTGGAACTGGTATATCTTTACCTGTTCCGATGGCCAAATATGACGTGTTTTCTTCAGAAACGAATAGCGTATCATAATCAAGATAGTGTTGTTTTTAGGGTTCTCAAACGAATTTTACAATTCGAAATCGGGTAAGCTCCGCCGCAATACTACTAAATAATACTAGTGGTGTACTTATTTGGAGATACATATTACCTAAGGATATAAAAATCATCATCATCATCCGCCAATGACAGCCCACTGCTGGACGTAAGCCTCTCATATTAACAATGCGTATAGACGCATTAGGAGGTAAATGCCATAATCGCCACGTTGGGCAAGCGGACATAAATATACGTCTATATTTTTATATTTTTAGTACAGATGGCGCTTTTTTACGCGCTAGTGTGAGAAGTGGTTCATTTTACGTCAGGTCGAAATCTTCGGAGGGCCATATGTACTGAAAAGCGTCTTACGATACACGTACGAAAACGAAATTCCTTATCTCCACTCGTTTCGAACTTCATGTTTTCGCACCTGTGTCGTAATGTACTATTTTTACACATATTTGGACAGTACAGAAATCCGCAGGATGCGGGTGGCGCAGTACCGGTCATTGTTGTAATCGTTGGGAGAGGCCAATGTGCAGCACATGACGTTTTTGGGCTGATAGATATGATGATGATAATATATCATAACATAAATCTACTGTACTTTAATTGTTAGTTAGCCGTGGTGCCCGCAAATCGTCATCCATCATGAGTATTTTACGTGACGGGGTTAACGCTTCTTCAGCCATCCTAGCTCCTCCACGAAACCCAACAGAGCTTGTGGAGCATGTAGACCTAACTGTTTTGCCTTGCCCTACATCCTAATTCTGCATGCACTCCAGCAGTGTTATTCACTAAGGAAACCGCCTTGCTGTCAGGTCAGCGCTGTGTCAGCGCTGCGGCAGCGACGAGCCTACAAATGGTATTCACTGATGTTACTTTCACGGTTGGAACTACACTGCGTCGCGTCGAGAGTTTGGCGTTTAATGTACGAACTTCGTATTCTCTAACGAAAAAGAGCGATGAACTCGCCCACAACCTCGCTCACAGCCTCGATTCCTAATGTCAAATAAAACAGCTACGATTTTAGACAAGGCTGTCTCGACGTCGAGCTCGTTGACGAATGCAGCGTCGAATCTGTGAATAAGAGAATAGCATAGCAGGAAAGTGTGTTTGGCCTAAAGATGTCCAATGATTCCTTCGATACTGTTACTCGCCAGGCTCACCATATTATTTACGTAAACATTGGAAACATTGTAACACAATAACCGTATCGCCGCCGCAGCCCGGCATGTCGGAGATTGAATTACGAAGGTCCTCGCGACGAGGTGTACGAGCGAGTTTAGTTCATGGCCGAACTAGGAACCAGCTCAATGTAGTCTAAAGATGAAACAACGTTTAAGTACTCTTAGTCATTTTTAGCACAATAGAGACAAAAGACAACGGGACGCGGATTACCTAATTCGAATATATTGTAAATTTCCAGCATCTCCCTCACAACGAAGACGTTTTCATTGTAATAGCAGAGATAAGATTTTAGTATTTGGGCCAATCAACTTTTCACGAACTTACAAATTTACGTTAATTAAAACTATACACATAAAAAACACATATTTACAATGAAAAACCGTTGGAACATAAATGTATCGACCTGAACTTGTGTGAGGCCTAACGCATGTACAATATTTCTAATCATTTTTTCTAACAAACTTAATGAAATTGTCACCTGCGTTACGGGACAAAAAAGTGTCGATCGAAAAGTTGATTGGCCCATTATTGAAGTTGGCGGCCATCCGTTATAGTGACGTTCTCGATACGTTATCCAGTTCTGAACTTAGTGTTGCAAATTTGAGAATATTCTAATAGTCCCTAATTTGGTAAAATTACCGGGAACAGGACGTGTCCCGTCAGTCACACGACTCGATTGGTACTTGACTGGACAACGGCCTCTCTTATCCTATGCGTATGGACGCATTAGTAGGTAAATGCTCATAATCGTCACGCGGGGCAAGCGGGTTGGCGATCGCAGTAGTGTGTCCACTATGATGACGCCGCCCATCATCAATCTACGATAATAAATGGTCAATGACACTACAGCCGACTCCTACGACATCCAACGGTGGTGGCAAATGTATTCTACCTACCGTCAACACAAATAATACATTATACATAAAAACAAAATTGTGAATGTCCATATTATTGGGTACTACTTGCCAATGCTCTGTAAGTGATAAGAACGACATGCATGTCCGTGACACACTTGCGAGCAATGCGAAGGGGATTTCGGGTCGTCCTCACGAAAATTTGACGTCTTCATCTTTGCTCGGATAAAAGTTTAGAGGGAACCCTCGTCCTCATAAGTTCAATTAAAAAATACAAGATTTGGTTCTTCCTTGTGCCTTGGATATACGTTTTAAATGTAAAGGTGGTATACTTTTAGAAGTAACTGTGTGATACGAAACTAACATTCATTACGTCGTAACATAAATCTTTTTTTTTTAAACTTGTGTTTACGATTTACATAGTTATGTGGGTAAGGCCGCGGATTTTGACGAATGTGACACAGACATAACATAAAAAAATACGTTACGTTACCATAAAACGCAACGAAAGTTACTATAAAGCTCAGCTCATACTGGTATGAACTCTGATTAAATAAAGGTCGTAAAAAAAACATATTTTTATCACTAAATAGTTGTTTTAATCAGATATAATAATCAACCCATATAATGTAATTTCTCATACTTAGTAATTACGTAAATTAACAGTATTTATAAATGTTTTAATGCCATAATCTTTGGAACTAAATAAACTAAATAAATCACCATAAATGCTTAAATGGAAATTGAACTGTTATTAATTAACACTATTAAACGCGTTAATAAATTTTTCATCACACTTGCTGTCTAAGCGCGCCATTGCTTGCGTGCGTAGCGGGAATAATAGAAAAGTGAAATTCCCTAGGGAGTAATAGAAATGTCGGTACGTCATTTAATAATATTATGTCTCAAAACTTATTTTTTTGTCGGCAAGTGTGATGAAAAACATTGTATGCATCACGGTCGGTAAGCGGAATACTAACTCGAGTTATAAAAGCCCTCCGCCTGACGGCGTCGGGCTTCTAACACTCTCGTTAGTAATTCCGTACTTACCTCCCTTGATGCACAATGTACTAATACTGTATTTCATTAGCCCTAGGGGGTAAAATTACCCACTGGAAAAAGCTAATTACTTAAAAAAATGCAAATCAAAATACCTAAATAACAAAATAATTTGATTTGTTTCGCAAACACTTGTTACAGTATGCTGTCATTCAAAATCAAATAAAACTCATTGAAATCAGTAAATTTTTGTGTGCACTTCCCTTTACCACATATTTTCGTTACGTAACATAAAAAATACGTTACGTTTTGTAAAAATGTAACGTATTCGTAACATAAGTGTAACGTATATTTGAAAAAAGGTTGATTATCTTGGTAAATAATTGCAATCTGAACATAATAATACATGCTGCTGACGTTTGAAACTAAACCCTTTCGTATGAAAAAACAGCCGTTTAATAATAATCACTACTTTCCGTAAAAATCACACTACCACTTTAGACGTTTTTTGCTAAAACTTTCGCCGCGTGCACTGTGACAACCATTTGTTAACGAATTAATGGGAGTGAGTGTGCCTATGGGTGTTGTCCTACTAGAATAAGAGTTCCTAGTGTCGATAAACAAATTTCTACCAACATTGGCTTAAATATGACCTTAAATAAGCGTTACGAAAGTTTCGTAACGCAAGTTTGGAATTGGTGACCCAAAAAGTAAAGGGAAAGAAAACAGTAAAATTGTTCACATATCATAAGTCCTTAATGAACGAAGCAATCGTTTATCATTCTAATTTGGTTTAAAATCAAACATTTAATGCTGACAAGTCTAATAATATGAAAAAAAAAGGTTTTAAGTACTCGTAGTCGAAAAAATTACTCGACTTATGTTACGTTTTTGGCAGAAATATTTATTTATTAATTTTAAATAAAGAGCTAAATTAGCTATTTCATTTAATTACATGTAACTGAGCATAGGGGAATATTTTAAAATTGATCGGAGTTCTCTAGATGTTGTCAGTTTTGTTTTATGAGCAAGACAAATTTTAAGCTCCGAATTCGTCAAAATCCGCGGCCTTACCCATGTAGGTAAAGGTGCCGAAATCTTTGATACCTCCTCCTACAGTTTTTTTACTGAGAACGTTGCAATAATTTATGGTGTCTCCCAATAATTCCTACATACAAAAATAGCACCCCTAAGTAAATGCTCTATAACAAAATGCTGTAATTATAACATAACCAGAATTATTAAACTAAACGACATAATTTTCCAGTAATTACAGCCAAATACTTTCAAAACACACGTCGCATTTTGACGCCATAATTGTTATAGTAATTTACAACTGCGTAGTAAGTCAAACAATCAATTGTTTTATCGTCAAACGAAGTCCTTTTATTTTAATATAGCGCCCCAGTTTCCTGTTTGTCCCGTTTAGAACTTAGTCAACAGATTTGGAGTTGACTCTATTTACTTTGCTTCAATCGACCTCATTATTAATTGGTTACCCTTTTAAGGCGAAGTCTGAATTGAGTTTTCTAAACATTATAATAAACAAGTCTTGCAGATTAAACTTAGCTTCAAAGGAATTCAGTCAAAAGGACGGACTGAAATTATTAAGGTTAATGTCATTTTAAACACAAAATATTAATTTGAATTTTTTTTTATAAGTTTGGCTGGTTTGGTGGTGCCCAGAAAGCTAGTAGCGTGATTGTCATTTACACAAAATAGGTACTCGTATGCGTTACTACGTGTCCTTGTATTTGTTCTTGCGTGTCCAGTGTGCTTAGACAAGTTGCCAATCGCTAACACTTAATCGTCAATCGTAAGCTGTCTTTGTCGGACTGATAAGAAAGAGTGACAGAGAGGGAAAACTACGATACGTTACTAAGCGCTAGCGATTGGCATCTTGGCTAAGCATCCTGGTGAAGGTCGCTGGTCGCGGTTGGCACAGCAAGATGTATATTCAGCGTTTGCACGGCGTTCTGATTTCGTCATTGTCTTCTCAGTCACACAAGAGGTGACCCTAAGTCACGATATTAATCGCGAGACAACAATATCGAATCCGAGCGGTTGAAACGTTCGGCGGAGAATCGCCCATGGCCCCATGACCGGTAATTGTGCGAAAACTGTGATTTTTGTCTCATAATACTTATTTGCACTAGATAATATAGATTCTAGCCGTGTGGTGACGGCAGTGAGAATACATTTCGTCATCACCCCAACTCTTCTCGTGGGTAACGTAAGGGATTAAAGTGTCACTGATCATTCGTTGATAGAAAATTAATGATGGACATCAGCGTCATCATAGTGGACACACTACTGCGATCGCCAATCCGTTATATATTAAAAAATGTTGCTTATTATCGATAAAAATATAAAAGTATTTTAATAAGACACCGTGCATCGACGGACATACTAAATGTGTGGCAGCGAGAGCATCAAGCAAGAATGCGGAAAGTATGCAATCGGTGTGAAAAAGATTTCTATTTTAGGGTGTTTCTATCATTTCGTGCAAATCATATGTTGCTGAAATAAAAAATAAACTAAATCCTAAATTCATTTCAAATATTTTTTATATGTTGCGTGAGGTTCATAGGTATACTTAGCATCTAAAATTAATTCTATTATTGCAACATAAAATATATAAATAAAATATAAACATGCTAAAAACTCATTACCATCACCGGTCAGAACCTAGATTTACAGATTTGAGAGCGAATTACATAACTATTACATGTACTACTTTGATTCAACCACTTAATTTAGATGAAGTATTTATAAGGGAATGAAAATTTAGTGGTTTATCAGTTTTAACACTGAATATTTAAATCCACTGCAGCAAAATCTTTTTGTCAAGAAAATAATTTCATTACCATATATATAGTTTGCAACAACGGAATTGGCCAGTAGGCATTGCAAATGTTATTCTATACGAAGTTCCCTCTGTCCGCGATCACCACCTCAGTCGGCTAGTAAACAGTGAACAAGACGGACGTGTGCCATTTTTTTATTAAAAAATATATCGCGGCGGAGTTTTGGATTTGGTACAGTTTTTTTTCATTACCATTTGCACTGTTTTGATATTAATTTTTAAGTGTTTTATTGAACTGTGAATACTTAAATAATGAATATTCTATTCGAATGCTTAGTGAATGAATGGATCTGCAATTGCATTTATTTTTAAAGAGTTAATCTACAAAAGGTAAGGAAAAGTCATTACCATTCTTGTCATTACCGTAATTTACTGTTAACATACTAAAGAGAATGGTAATGAACTAAAAATTATGGTAATGAATTTCAGTATTAAATTCTTGCTACCATCTTATGTTAATTACCATTCTCGTTTTTTATCATGCACCTGACTGTTGAAAGTAACAAGTAATATTCAAAACTACATTCTCAGTAGGTATATTCCAAATATAACAAGTTATTCATTAAAAGATCTCAAAATTCAAACTTAAACTTTCGACTACGTTATTTCTTTTTTTGACCTATCATTACCAACATCGCATTTTCATTCCCATATTCTATACGTCATTACCATTTCTTTTAGAAAAATCTTTTGTTCATAAATCGGTCAATTTTGCGTGCAATTGAAAATGTATTATAGATTAATGTTTCTTTTTCGTAAGTCTTACCATTGCCACAACAAAAAAATGAAAATAAAAAATTCTCCCAAATTCTCCCAATTTGCACGAAATGATAGAAACACCCTTTAATCGTAGTCGGTAGTAAACGGCTCTTAGAATTTCTTCATTTTATGTGTCTATCATATTTTAAAAATTAGTTAGTCCACCAGTTGGGCACACAATAGCAGGCTATTGTAAAAAAACCTTCCATCTATGGGTGTCAAAATCCTCTGATTCAAATTTAGTTTAGATTTCAATGGTATATACGAGATGCCTGAT
>JALPQI010007866.1:0-44662 GCA_025490895.1 Thaumatotibia leucotreta | reverse complement strand
CCCCCTCCCCCCTATAGGACCTCGCGTGATTTATGCACAAGTCCTTGCCAATCCCTAAGGTTTAATCGTCAATCGTGAACGAAAGGCAGCTACCTAAGCTGTCTTTGTCACACTGATATGAAAGAGTGACAGAGAGGGAGAAAACTATGATACGCTACTAAGCGTTAGCGATTGGCAACTTGGCTAAGCATCCTGGTATTGGTGCTTACATACGTTTACATTAAAACAATACTCTTTAGTCTTGTAATAATACTTGCAGAGACGACAATGACGAAATAAAAACGTTATAAAACGCTGAATATTCATCCACTCCACATCTTAGTATAGTCCTGATCAAGTGATCAGTAAGCCTAGACAACATACCATTCTGCGATCGAATACGATAAGCGATAAGTAATAAAAGTATGAGAATGACAGATTCGTACGAAAAGTCACGTGATCATTTCCATATTATTATTATGATCACGTGACTTATGGCTTATAGTACCTATACGATTGTAGAATGGAATCTTGTCTAGAGGCCTGCAGAGCAAAAAAAAGATTTAATTTTTGAGTAATAGCTGCCTATATTACAAGTTTCTATGTTGTAATTTTATCAACTTGAAATTTGAACACGGTCAGATTGACACTGTGTCCAGTCTAAATAACCCCGAAAATATAACAAAATACTGGGGCGGCAAATATGTAGTAACGGATTGCCCTCAAATCACACCTATTTCTCAACACAGATTTAGACATTTACATACAATTTCCATACATCGAAATGTATTTGGCGTAACTGGAGTAACGTTTGCAGATTTACATACCTTTTATGCCTAAACTAGCAATACAGAATAGCAAATATTGTATCACTTTGTTGACGAGGACATTAACTCAAACTTATTAGGTAGTATCCAATTCATTGGTCCCATTTTATAGCGAGGCCCCAGACGTTTTTTGGCAATTGGGCTGTAGTAAATAAATAAGTGATATTATATCTACTATCACTTATTAATTTACCTATAGTGCGTGTTACATAAGTTACATTATTATATACTCGTATGTAAATACCTAGTTACACCGTACAATAAAGTCAGTAAAATACATTAGACAGAATATTGAGGAGTGCCTACTTCAAATAAAAAGTACTCATTGGTTCTTTTACTGTAATTTGCAATGTCTTTGATCTTTCTCTTGAATTTCGTGATTGGATCTTAATTTAGAATCGTGTGTTTTGCTTATTTATGCTATTACCTATAATAGTTAAGTAAGTAGGTATAACAAGGTTTATGTCCACAGCATCTTATTTTTGCTTACCTACTATCTCCAAAAACCTAACTATTTATTCTTACAAATATTCGACCTATACCTTACTCTATACAATTATTCAAGGAAAAGCGTTGCCGCAATAACGTGACAGGCGCAAGTAAAAGGTGAACTTACGAAGAATAATCATCTAAATAAAAAATAAATCGACTTCTACCGATTTCTCCAAGATTTCAACAACATACCCCGACTTAAGAACATCTTGGGGTTATACCCGTTAAATTAAAAAATAAATAATAATCAGTTCATGTTTCTCGGAGATACCGCGTAACTTAAATATAAGAAAAAAACAGTGGAATTGAGAACCTCCTCCATATTTGAAGTTGGTTATTAATAGAAAAGTATCATACCGTTTCACAGTAGTCCGACTGTAGCTCCCACTGGGCTTTTCGGCGTTTGTGGTAGGAACGCCTCCAGGGATGCCGCCACACCTGATGAAATACAGATACTTCATTTAATTGGAAGGTTTTGTGCATAAAGTGACCCATTTTTACCCGAGGCAATTTTATGAACGAGGGTAAAAATTGACATTTATGCCCTTGTTGTACACTCTGATTTTCACTTCGTTTGCGAGGAAAGTAAAACACATTTTTACACTGCAATTATTAATGCACTGAAAAAATAAAAATATATAACCGATTCCCGCCAACTCATTTTTTTATTATTTTTTTTTAATTTTCAACCTGTGTGACCAGAGTTTCAAATGCTTGGGTTTCTACCAAGTCAATCATTTCAGACAAGTAAAATTGTGCAATATGTTTTAAACAGTTTGGCTGTTGGCTCGATTACCCTAGCCTTAGAAAAAAAAAATACTTTTATGTTCTAGAACATATACAGGGTGGTCCAAACCTTGACGTCAAAAATTTTTTTTAGATTCCTCACGTCATGAGCTATCAGAATATATCCCATGTATGTTAGCCGATTTTTTGTAGTTTTCGAGACATGAATTTTAAAAAAAAAAATTTAAAAAATTCTGGAATGAAGAAATTTATTAATAAAAAAAAACTATTGAGTTTTTTTAATTAGTTTCTTTTTGTAAGAGTATTACTACAAATGAAGCATTTACTGAAGTAGGAAAAAAAACCAAATTCAAAATTGTACGCTAAAAACGCATCAAAATAGCATTAATGTACGTAAATTAAAAATTAAAACATATCCCAAGGAATTTTCGTATTCTAAAGATCGCCCTAGACCTTGAGCCTTCGTAAAAGCAAAAAAAAGTGATACTTAATGATGAGAATTTTTCGGAGTAGTCGGTCAAATAAACTTAAAAAAGCTAAAAATTTTAAAGTAGTAAAAAATGACGTGAATAACTACACAAATTGAGTTTTCGTGGTATTTTCTGTCTTTGTTTATTGATAAGAACAATAAAACAGACGAAATTATACTTTATTTTTAAATTAAAAATGTAGAAGTTTTTTTTTTAAGTTTATTTTGACCGACTACTCCGAAAAATCCGCATCATTAAGTATCACTTTTTTCTGCTTTTACGAAGGTTTAAGGTCTAAGGCAGTCTTTAGATTACGAAAAATTCTTGGGATATGTTTTATTTTTTTTATTTACGTAAATTAATGCTATTTACGTAAACAAAAACGTGCCCTTAGAATAATTTCAAATAAACCAAATGATTATCCAGCGCAGTCTTTGTTTAAGGAGCACAAAATCCTCACGCTACCATGCGTTTATATACTAACAGCATGCAAATATGTAAGGTCAAATCTAGGGCTGTATACGACGCGCGGCCAGCACCACGGGCGCGACACACGCGGCGCGCACCCTGCTGCTGGTCCCGCGCCGCCGACTGGCAAAGCCTCGGAAGTCGCTCGGTGTCATGGGTGTAAAGATATATAACACTCTTCCGAAAGATGTCACTAACGCAGCGAGTGAGGCAGTATTTGAAAGTAAACTCAAAAATATGTTAATTGGGCTAGCATGTTACACGATAAGTGAATTTATGTTAAGGACCACTGATATCTCTAAATGATGTACTTACCTATACCTACCTAATTAAATCGATAAGTGTATTTATTGTTAAGGACCACTGATATCTCTAAATGATGTAAGTAAATGATCAAAGTAATTGTAATTTTGCATCTTAAGTTTATATAGGATAAATAAGTAAAAAATTAAATATAAATATATAAAAATATACTACTGTTTGGGTGAAATTGTTAAGGACTAAAATGTAATATGATTATTATAATTTAGTGATAATTATTATGTAAGTACCTATATGTATACTTACTATGACATGTAAAATTATTTCTAATTTTATCAATAAAAATCTCATTCTCATTCTCATTCTCATTCTCTCATTCTCATTCTCATTCATCTCATTCTCATTCTCATTCTCATTCTCATTTTGATGCGTTTTTAAAGCAAAATTTTGAATTTGGTATTTTTTATCCTACTTGTATCAAAGTGAGGACGTTAATTTTTTTTGTCAGTAAATGCTTTTACTTGTAGTAATACTTTTACAAAAGAAAATATTTAAAAAACCTAATAGTTTTTTAATGTCAATAAATTTCTTCATTTCACAATTTCTCAAAAAAAAAATTTTCGAAAATTCATAACTCGAAAACTACAAAAATCGGCTAACATACATACATGGGGTATATTCTGATAGCCCATGATGTAGGGAACCTAAAAAAAAATTTTTTGACGTCAAGGTTTGGACCACCTGTAAAATGCGATTTTATGTCGTCTACGCGCGACATGAAGGTGCACTTTTCGAGCATGAGAAGTGAAAAATTTATTTTTGTGTCCACAAAAAATTATCTTTATGAAGTAAATGAATTGCATGTCATATTAAATTTTTGATAATTGCTAAGAAAGTTTCTTCACAATTATTAACGCGAAATGGCGTGAATTATCTACCGTTTTCCTATTTTGTTACCAACTCGTTTCAAAATACAAAATGATGTCATGGATTCTTTACGAACAATTAAAGCTTTGTAGATCGAGCATTTTCTTGGTTTTGCGAAATAATTTCCAAAAATAATGATAAATATATATAAAAAAAGTAACTAAATAGGAAAGTTCAACAGTCATTTAACAATTAATTTTCATTGTTTGTGCAACCTTTTTGAGAGACGATCATTGGTATTCATAGAATATAATTCATTCTGATGAATACCTATCGTAAAGGACAGAGGAGGTTGGCTGCAAAAGTGCGTAACTATCTTGTTTAAGTATGAATATAAAAAAAAGCATTACATACAATTAGAATTAGTAATTGGTAATGAAAGCTTACACTTACTCTAATAATACATACAATAGGTGTGCTCGTAAATGCAAATGTCCAGACATGAGTTGGCTAAGTTTAATGAATGACCAATGCTTTATAACCTCTGGGCACGAATCCATTTCATTGATTGCTAGGCTAAAGTCATATCTTACTCTATAACATTGCCGGGGTAGTGTAATGGAAATATTGTTGTATGTGGACAAATACTCAAAGCACGCCTCTGGTTTATTTTGTTTGTGACTACCTTCTAAATGTAAATGTATGTGTCAGTGCACATGAAAAGGTACCTGTCACGGTATTTAAAATGGGCTTTGCTAAAGAACACAAGTTCTATTTTCAGTCGTGACAAGGTACCTTTCCATGTGACACATATGTGTAAATATAAATCTACAAACAACAGGCAGAAATTGTATAGTTAGGTAAGTAGGTTGTAGGTGCATCAAGAACAAAAAGTAAACGTTTTAACTTCAAAAATTCTTCAATGTGGTCTTGAGCAATAAAATTGTGCGAAAAATGGTCTGTTCCGCTAATGAGCAACATGATCTCAGTTTCAAAAGAAAATTTTAATGTATGCACTAGAAACGTGATTTTATGTCGCCTGCCAAGTATACGTGCATGAGAAGTAAATAAAAACAAAACAAAAACCAAACACCGATTAGAAACAGTTGAATGCTATATGATTACACAGCGCGGACTCATTTAAGGTCAGAATATTACAAAGCTAATATATATCATTAGTTAGGAAATATGACGCTACTTGGATTTGTTGTTCTTATTGCGAATAAGTAGAACAAATAGGCACACATCACATTACAGCGACACAGCAATTTGCTGGACTTGTTGTGTTTATTATATCGTATCAAGTTTACTTATTAGAATGAATAATAATGCATTATGCTTAATAGACACACATACGGAAATAAAAGGAATATTTTGTATTGATCTACCTACACGGCAACAGTTTCTGAGAAATTTTACCTAAGTAGTTAGATATTATTTATGTACAGTATAAATAAATATCATGGGACAATCTTACACAAATCGACCTAATTAGTCCCATGGTAAGCCCCAGTTAAGGCTCGTTATGTAGGTATTGACTGAGCGACGATATACTGAGCTTAATAGATACTAAAATAATAACATGACCTAAAAACAAATATTTGTGAAAAACCCAGAAATAAATACCCTCGCTTGTATTTGAACCCGGTACCTCCTGTTTCATAAACAGGGTCACTTCCAATTCCAACTAGACTACGAAGACTGACAAATAATAGATAGATCCACGAGAGTTGAGGTCACGCACACATCAACATAATGTCATGTTAACATTCGGCGAATTCGAAATTATTTTTTTTTCTATAGCAAACCCATATTCAACCTGTAAGATTGACCAAAAACTTTGTTCAAGGGATTTGCTTCAATATTTTGACGCAAGTCATTCATTCATTCACTACATTTTTTGCAATTAGTACTTCATTTGGATGTGTGTGTAATCATTCACCTCAACTCTTGTGAAATTACCTACATACCTACATACTATGTAACATAATATACGGGGTAGCCAAAAAATAATGGCGTTCCCGCTGCCAATGAGGTTTTGAGAAGAAAAATTAGCCCCGAAACCCGTAGTAAATACTTAAATAAAAGTAGATTTTAAGCGAAGAAAGACTAACTTTTTATTTTCTTAAATTTTTCAACCGTTTTGTGTTGACCCAACTAAACACGTAATTATTCAATTCGATTATGTGAATATTACCGAATACGTTATCGTAACGTCTATTACCTACTCGTTGCACTGCACGCTTATTAATTATTAAGTTATGCGGCGGGCGTCGATAGCCCATATAATTACTTTAAAACCTAAATAAAATAGGAATATTTTTCATATGAGCTGTTTAACGCCAAGGCAGAAATAAATATAGGTTAATTTTCAGCTTAGCTAATAACATAAATATAAACTTATGACGGAAACACATACCTAGTAACTGTATAAAAAAATTAAATGTTCTACGACAAGCTGATGGAATGCAGCTATGCTATTCTCTTATTGACACATTCGACGCTGCGTTCGTCAACGAGCTCGATGTCGAGACAGCCTTGTCTAAAATCGTAGCTGTTTTATTTGACATTAGGAATCGAGGCTGTGAGTGAGGTTGCGGGCGAGTTCGTCGCTGTTTTTCGTTAGAGAATACGAAGTTCATACATTAAACGTCAAACTCTCGACGCAGTGTAGTTCCAGCTCACGCCGCATTTGTCGCCGAGCACTAGTGTCGTTTAAAGTACATTAGTGAATACCATTTTTAGGCTCGACGCTGCCTCAGCGCTGTCACAGCGCTGACAGCAAGGCGGTTTCCTTAGTGAATAACACTGCAGGCATTCAAGGGAACCCACGTCCGGCAGATAGTGAATTCAGTATCGTTTTCTACGCAACAGAATGAAACACCTACAAGTTTCCGCATACGCATGCCAAGTGTCAGAACAGTCCTACTACCACAAACTTCTAAATTCGTAGATTTTGAGAATTTTTCTCTGTCATTCCAACGAAGGTGTCATTAGAATGACAGAGACAAGTCCTCGAAATTTTTAGAATTTTGATGTTCGCGGTAGGGCCGCAGTATGAGTACTCTTGTGGAAGCAGGAATTTTCTAGCGACAGATATCTTACCTTCCTTTCAGCTAAATCGGACGAAGGAAGATACGCAGCGAAGCTTCTCTCCAATATATCGGGATTCCCGAATAATATATCATATTCCAGGACAACAGAAATAAATATTCGCTAGTAATAAATACACCTTACTTTCAGCTAAATCGGACGATGGAAGAAACACAGTGAAGCTTCCCTCCACCTAATCGGAGTTCCATATACATAGCATGCCCCATATCACAGCCATACGATCACGTCCCATGACACCAGAAACAAATATTCCCTACTGATAAATCCATACCTTCCGTTCAGCTAAGTCGGACGAAGGAAGAAACGCAGTGAAGCTTCCCTCCAACATGTCGTGTCGGGGTTGCCACATACGAGTATAGCATGCCCCGTGTCGCATACGATCACGTCCCATGGCAACAGAAACAAATATTCCCTACTGATAAATCCATATCTTCTGTTCAGCTAAGTCGGACGAAGGAAGAAACGCAGCGAAGCTTCCCTCCAACATATCGGGGTTCCCGCATATAGCATGTCCCGTGTCACATACGGTCACATCCCATGGCAACAGAAACAAATATTCCCTACTGAAAAATCCATACCTTCCGTTCAGCTAAGTCGGACGAAGGAAGAAACGCAGCGAAGCTTCCCTCCAACATATCGGGGTTCCCGCATATAGCATGCCCCGTGTCACAGTAGTACGAGCACTTCCCGTGGAAGCAGAAGTTGTTCGCTGGCGATACGAAGAATGTCTTCAGGATGTCGCCCTCAGTGACATCGTAGATTTCTGTGGTCATGTTCAGGACGCGCCCGACGACTGGCATCGCGCGGCGAAATCCCAGTATCCTAAGTAAAACAAGTTTTATTTGAATGCTAAGTGTATAATTTAAATAAAGCATTGCATCTATAATTTAGAGTACAGGACAATGACTATAATAAATGAGGGTTGAAGGACTAAAATGTAGAATAGATGGAGTGGTCTATTATTCTTTTTGCAATCAAGTCTTTCAATGTTGGGTTTATAAACTCTTTCTACTTTTATGACATAACGGAATAAGAAATATAGTTATATTTTGTAAATGAATACCAAAAGTAATAATTAATCGGTAGGTAGTTATTCGTAGTTATTATTTATTACCGGCTCTGGGATTAAGATAGCTAGAACTAGATTACAATCAAGGCTAACAACACTTCGTAGCAATACGCAGTCAGAAACCTAAAATGTAGAGGTACATATTACCTGCCAATAAGATATAAATATAATTTCATCCTGCTTTCACTTGTTACACACCTGTATGTGTGCGAATGCAATGCAATAATATTTATCGTTTATCTTCTGCTGTTATCGGTTTAGTTGGCACCTAATCGATTAATCGGACATTTAATATATCACTTCAATTGAGTGCGGCACTTGATAACGTCATTAAGCTCATTATCGGTCAACGCCGCTCTTAATAAAGTTGTCTATAAACATTTCACCTACAATGCGGAATAATGTAAATGAGAATGGGTCTTGAGGTTAACAAGCAGCCATATCAGGATCTGCACTTCGTTGCGGGTACCTATAGGTACAGGGCGTCCCAAAGTTATGGGACATGAAGGGGAAGTACCTTAAATATCGTAGATAGTGTATTTTGCTGAAAGAAGACTTAATGTTATTTTTAAAATTTAGTAATAGTGCATTCAAAGTTTTTCAAAAAATTATTTGCTTCACCCGGAAATCGAACTAACTACAATTTTTTTCGAATTTTGAACCAAACTTGTTTGGTTATTCTTTTAGTTTTAGATACTATGTTTCTTAAGAAAAATTGTTATTTTTTTATCCATTCTTTCGAATGACATCATATAATTACAAAAAAAAAATCCTAATAAAATAGGATTCCTAGAAAAAGCAATTATTTTTTATTAATGCAGTATTATTTAATTTTCAAAATAAAATAAAGTTTTCTTTCAGCAAAAAGTCCTATCTACGATATTTAAGGTACTTCCCCTTCATGTCCCATAACTTTGGGACGCCCTGTATAAATATTTCATTATTTAGATTTGTAACGATGTAAACCCAATATTGCAATATGCTAGTACAACTGCTGCGTAATGTTCAGTTGCACTTTACCCTTGGTTACTTTACACTTGGTTAGTTTGTTTGTACCTATGCTATTACTAGTAGCTAAAACATACCTATCGAGATGGAATGCAGCGATTTCAGCGTTGTGTCTCTCATAGTCGGAAAAATAAAAATGATTGGGCAACGTCTGCACATCTCTCGCGAACCTGTGGAACAAAATAAATCATAAATATAGTAACTCTCAATATTTTTTCGCTTAACATCGGAAATATATTTTAATCCATATTTGTGTAGCAAATAAAATCTGGTCGTAGTTTTATTAAGTGCATCTCAAATTCAATATTTGGTTATCAATTTAATAAATTCAGCAGACAATCAAACAAATCAAATCAAATCAAATATTATTTGGTTTCATGGTTTATAGGTATGTAGCGATTGCAATCTTGCTATCTGGCTACACACTCTAGTCTTATGTTTTACCCATTAAATCGTTTACGTAGTAATGTTTATTCTACCTAAGCAGATAAAAAAACTTTAAAGTCGATTATTAAGTTTTGATCTTGCAGATCTTTAGTAGGCACTTTACGGTTCGAAGCTGAGTAGGAAATGATAAAGCGATGGAGCGATAGCGCACGGGTTGGCTCTTGTCTCGCCGAACAAGAGTACCTGAATCGATAGTTAATTTATTAAATAAAATTAACGAGATCAATTGATTATTTAAACGGCTAAGGTAAGGTTGTTTTCTGGTTATGTAAACGGAAATCGTGACGTCTCTTATAATTATAATCCAGCTGCTCGGGAATAAATCCATAAGCGCAATATTAAATTACTACGCTCACCACCAAATATCATAGCCTAATATATTTAAATTGAAAAATGGAACGTCTAGATAAGGACAATATAATTGATGTAAGAATAGTGGAAAAGTTATTTTAATCCCCTTGCAATACGGCGTTTAACTAATTACACGAAAAGTAAAAAGATAAAAATAAAAATTGGTTGCATTATTTTACATTTCGCATATGATCAGTGTGATAATACCTACTAATAGTTTAAAAATAATGCCATAGCAAAAAGGGCAAATATAAATTTGTTCTTTTGTTTTGTATGTCTCTGTGCATGCAAATATCAGTATAAGTTTTCACTTTATTCACTTAAATGTATGTTTGTGTCACAGATGTTAGATCTCTCTAATAAATAAAAAAATACACAACACAACTTTATCAAGTTATTATTTTTCCTTGAAATACATACACATTTAACCGTAAATATGTATTTATGTGTATACTGTATAGGTGTGTTGGATGTATTTTTTTTAATCTGCGTAATAGGGTGGTCCAAAAAAACATTTAATTTATTTTCCCATGGGGCACCCCCTTATTTTGTTACATCTGTTAAGTTGATAAATTATACCAAGTTTCATAATTTTATTTAAACTATAAAGTGGTGCTCAACGCCTTTGATGTTTTTTATATTGTATGGAATGTGAAAAAATTAAATTACTGTTTCTTAACTTTTTATTTTAGTTATTGCTTCTAGACTGTTTAAACATAGGATTTTTAAGTAACACAGTAGAAGTTAATTTTTGTTTCTATTTTTTAAGCTTATTTGAATCTTCGCCAAAAAGTTAACCGAATCAATAATTTATTAAAAATAAAAATAAAATGTATTTTTTACCTTCATGACTTTTCAATCCCGTTTTGAACAGTATTAAAGCAATTACTGACATAAAAATCATAAATAAAAAATATTTATTTATTTTGGGACACATACAATATTCTATTTTTCAAAGGCATTGAGCACCGCTTTGGAGTTGAGATAAAATTACGAAACTTTGTATATTTTATAAACGTAAAAGCTGTTACAAAATAAGAGGGTGCCCCATTAAAAAATATATTTTTTTTTCCACACAAACGTGGACCACCCTACTGCGTAAAGTACATTTGAATATAAGTAGTTCCAACTATCAGATTGAATCCTTTTATTACACGTTCAAACGGGCATAAAGATTAGCATATCCCTAATCTTGTGGAAGTCTAAAAATAACGAACGGTAGGGTTAACTATCGACTGTCGCGTAATCTATCGCCCCCTAGTGAATTGTAGGACGGCCTCTAAGGCCTCTTGATATGTCGCCGGAGCATCCCCTCGAGTCAATAATTTACCTAGTAACGCCACGGACCCCTTAGAAAAGTAACCTGAGAGTTACGTGGAGACGTATCTTATCCATCGATAACTATATCTCTCGGCAACTTATTTTTTCGGACGTCCCTCCCAATTTCGCTCCCTTTCCCAATTTTTACAAAGAGGAATATAGTAACAAAGTAAAGTGCTGAGACGTCTGATACGCGATATGCACCTCCTTCAGGAATTTCACGCAATCCCCCGGAGTGGATTTTTGGATATTTCTTTTTTGTTTGTCATTGCGAAAATTGTATTCTTTCTGAATTTACGAAACAATATAGAATTACGTATACTTACTCAATTCCAAATTTTGAAAGAACTCATGGGAAAGAAAACTCGCTGAAAGTACTTTGCGAGTTGAACAATATACACAACAGAGCGAACTCGAAGCTTGCCTCTGTTTAATAGTAGTTGTAGTGGAGAAGTTGTAGGACAAGCCGCTAAGCCGGTCGTGTGAAAGAAGTGTCTGGAACTTTTGTGAATGGAACCGACGCACAACACTCGAACATGGCTGTGCTACCTTCTCGGATCCGAAAGAACTTTGCCAAGTTTCCGCAAATCGCTCTAGTCGTGCGGACCATGCACGAGTACTCGAAACTACAGCTCTCGAGGAAAACTTGTTTACCGAACAACGCGCCTAAAGCCGCTTGGGGTGGGCTGAATCGTTTCACAACATGATAAGTAGAAATCAATGTACCTCACCTCATTGGTTTGAAGAGCGCTTGAATGCCATTGGGGTAGTCAATAATGAGCTTCAACTGAGTCCCTCCTTCTTTTTGTTCTGTCAAAGAGGAAATTAATGATTGAAAACGTTGGTATTTTAACAGAAATAATCTCTTTTGTACAAGGAAATTTAAAAGGGTTTTCTACCTGAAGCTGAAAACAAATGGTAAACTATGAAATAAAGTCTCTAACAATGAAATCCAATTAACTGGTTTAAATATTTAAGTCCAATTTGAAGTAAAGGGCGAGATTGTTGTGGTACTATTGTCCGCCGGACCGCTAACCCCACAACTGATTGCAAATCCGACTTCATTTAATATACATACACAGCCCGCTTGGACCCGCCCGTCACAGAAGTTCGCTCATTGTTCATTGAAATACATACATACAGACCATACAAATATCAATTATTGAATCTTGTAATCAATTTGAATTAATGAAGATCCATTATTCGAAGCATAATCGCATAAAACTTCATAAACAAATCTAGAAAAGGCTTATTTCAATTATGGACCCTTTAAATCAGGATTGAAGAGAAACGGATTTAGTAATGAATTATAAAATAGGCAAACTGAAGCTCGGGCATTTAAACGTAACAGACGCCGCTCAGGTCGCTGTCCAAAATATTAATGTTTCATTAAATTCAATCGCCAAGAGCTTGCATAATTTATGCTCTTACTTTATTATGCGAAGAACAAAATTATTTATTTAGTTATTTAATCTAAATTACACGAATTATCAGAATTGTATTTAACATGTTAGTAGAGAGTTTAATGAAATTTTTGGAATTAGAACTAAAGTGATTTTTAAGCATATTAAAATATTTAGCAAAACGGGTTACTCGCGTAACTCAAGGCGACTATTGGTCAACTAGACTTTTTGGTCACAGGTGCTTTAAAACACCATGAACGTTTCTATTTCATGGATAAACTGCTAGGTATGTAGGTAGGTAGCTCATCAAACATTGTTTACTCTAATACTATTTACAGATGATAAAGGGAATAAATATCAGTACCGTAAAACTACCCATCTATAGTTCAAAAGCTTCTAACGATTATAAAAAACTAAGGTACCTATAGTATTATATTGATTAAGTGTAATTTTAATGTTAATTGTGCAGATCTTAGACCAAAGCTCTTAATGAAAAAAAAATGTCTAACATAAAAACGAAGATTGGAACTGCTGCTTAGATAGGAGTTGAAATTGTAGACAGTAGTTGTTGTTACTGGATGATAGTTGAGTGTTTTTACGATAAATAATTACGTACCGGCATGCAGTACAGGTAACGTGACCATATCTTTAACAACGGCGTCCACGAGAGGCTCGCCGGCTTCGTAGAGCTCATGCTGCGCGATCTTCAGCTGGAACTTCTCCAGGTTAGAGGCATTCACACTGCAACAACAAAAACAGGACATTTTCATACAAAATATGCTAAGAGACTAACATCCAGAACCAGTACACTAACGATTTGTCAAACTAACGAATATCAGGGCCAAAATTAAAGGTAGTAATAATATTTATAAGTTTTAATTGATATGCTCGATTTCAAGTTATCAAAACACAACAGTGAAAGTATTGAAATATGAAGGCACTGCGTGTATAAACAATGAACGCTAAGAATGACAAACTGCGTAAATCAGACTTCGCACTCTCATTGAATATCCAATGACTCGAAAAATGGAGCAAAATGCAAAGCGAGTTGAGAAAACATCGCGGCTCCTCGACTACTTTGCAGTTTTGGCGCATATTAGTAAACCTGGCCGTGGCCGTTAATGTCGAGATTTACATGGAAGATTTTCCGATGCCGGCGTTGGTTTTGGCTGCGTGGAACACATAAGTGGACGTGATTCGCCTGCGAGCGCGAGGTGCGAGACTCTAGGCGACGCGGAGCGCCCGCCGCTGAATACTAAGGAGCCTACGTGTAACGTTCTCGATTTGTGGCATGCTCCGATAACCTGCATTTAGAAATCAAGCCGCCAGCTACTCTAAAATTTATTGACTCTCTTTTTGGTGCGAATTGTACCGGCACCAGGTGGGAATTCTAAAAGCTCGATTGTCCCGCCAGCGGACAAATGGACGTAAGGAATAGTAAATGACCAACACTGTCCTCTCCATTAGAATAATGTTTGAGCTTTCGCCGTTGATTTACGGAAATAGAGCATATATGCAACATTTACACAGGATAAGCTAGCAATTTCGAAAAGATACCAAATTAATCAGTATCAAGTCGACCCTTTCTTATATGAGACATGAAATTTTGGGCATAAGAGGGCTTCTCATATCGCAGGCAACGTTTCAGCCAGCCATCATGCATTCATTCCATTTAGTTTTATTGTCCGAGACCCGCGCCTATCGCGTCCTGCCCTGTAACTGGATTTTAAATAAGATTTTTTTCGGAGGTTGCGAAATTTGCCTTGTGAGATAAAGAAAGGTCACGTTGTCTGATCCTTGCGGAATCGGCATGTCACCCGAGTAGGTATGATATATGTTTAAACTTTATAACTACGTATAAATATATAGGAAAATGTTTGAAAATGGTTTCTTTCTGGGTTCAACATGTAATATTCTTTTCATCTTTCCACAATGTTCCTATGAGATTTCGTCTAATATTTACTTTGGTGGAATTACTACCTTCGTGGGCCGCCAGAGGCCAGCCGCGACCAACTTGTTTGATTTTAATGCATACTTCAGCACTAAGCGCAGGCATTCCTGATGAATAAAGTAGTCGCTTTAGAGAAGCGTGAAGCAGAATGTTTGACAGGGCAGCACTTATATATAATTGAGGTTTTTGGGCGTGTAATGTAAACAAGACCTCGCAATAATGGGCTTTGTAAGTCACAGATCCCCAAAATAACAGTGGTAAAATCGGTAGAACATAAATCACAGTAGGCGTAGGTGTTGTGCATGTACACATGCGCAAGTTTACGGCGGCGATAGTTCGAGGCACGCAAATGGAGCATCAACGCAGTTTCTGAAGCTGTTTGCTCAAGACCGTCCCCACTGCGATATTCGTATTATCAAACTTTAATTGCTGCAATAGCGAAGTAACTAACAATTTAATTGGGGACTTGGAAAGCGCTACATAAATCGTACTTGTGGATGTCAGCTGTCGGGAACTTGGAGAAATTTTCCTTGTAATGTCCTTTTCGCGTCGTTTTTACGCGGAGCAATTTTAATTAATATTTCTTAACGGACGGAATATTAAGCTGAATGTTCCCGTTATTACATATTTACATTGTTCGTTAACATTCTTCGAAATGTACTGGCGACATTAAGGCAGCATCAATTACATTCTTTAAGGTCATCATTTACTGCTAAATAGCCGAAATGTTATTAAAATAAACAGTACATATATCTGTCCCTTTGATTAATTTGCCATGAGTCGATATTTATTATGGATAAACGTTCATGTGTTTTGCACACTGTAGGTATCATTTTATATGTACACTACCTTACGTAAGTAAATAAGTGGTCAGTAATAACAACCTAAGTTCTTCTTATTTGGTTGTTGGATGAGATTCTCAGCTGCAGCATGTCGTCTTAGAGTTTATACGAGCTAGGGTGCGGCCTCATAAAAATATAATGCAATGTTCATTCTGTTCGATTTTGTACAGAATTGCGGCAGGTGGCGACAAAAGCCACCGGACGCGTTTGCACAGGCTTTATATTTGAAAACTATGCGTGCCTCGCATTTATTACAAATTACGACTACGAGTCAAATATTTCCTCTTTAAGATGACAACAATAGTAATTAAATTGACAACGACTTTATAAGTCCTATTTATTTGTATTCAAATACACAAAAGGCATAATATTTGTTTTGCAACAGTCATTTTTAGGGTTCCGTAGCCAAAATGGCAAAAACGGAACCCTTATAGATTCGTCATGTCCGTCTGTCCGTCTGTCCGTCTGTCACAGCCGATTTACTCGGAAACTATAAATGCTACAGTAACGATATTTGGTAAGGATATGTGTTGTATAAACCGCTACAGGATTATGATACTAAATTGTAAAAAATACTATTGGGGTGGGGGCCCTCCATACATGTATCTGAGGGATAGAAAAAAATTTTTAGCTGTAAATAAGCGTGTGGGGTATTAATAGAAAGGTCTTTGAAAATGATGTAAAGGTTTATAAATCTCATTTTTATTTAAGCAAATCGTTTTCGAGATATCAGCTTTCAAATCTGAAAAATGTGTCCCCCCCCCTCTATTTTTTAAACTACGCAATATAAAATTCTAAAAAAAATATATGTTATGCACATTAATAAACTCTATCAACGATTTTTGGTTTGATTAAATTATCTCTTATAGTTTTTGAGGTAGGTTGAATTTAACTGTATTTTTTTAATAATAAATTGATAATGGCACGGAACCCTTCGCGCGCGAGTCCGACTCGCACTTGGCCGGTTTTTTTTGACCATGTTGTTGCGACTAAGATTGAAGTGCCTATTACTGACAATGTTGTATGCTGAAAGTATGCCTCCAATGTGTGAGACAAATAGCTCTCTTCAAGTCCCTGTAATAATTTTGCCTAATCATATATATCACACAATCCGCTGTAAATTATCGCGCGTAATTGCAACAGTTATTACTACTTGTATTTCAAGTATAATATAAACCTTAGTCCCAAATCTTCCCCTCTATACTCAAGTTCTCAGGCCGGAGGGCGTATAGAGGTCCCTAATACGCCCGGTACCGCGACCGCATGGCTTCGGTACGTTGCTAGCACGACGGGAGCATGGTTGTCAGCACCAAAGCCGCTTCACGTCGAAGATGCGCTGCAGATCCTCGTACATAGCACACAACATAACGGGCGTACTTGAGCCCACTGCACCTAAGACTAACCTCGGTTCCAAGTCTTCCATCTCCCCTATAGTCGGGTTCTCCGGCCGGAGCACATTGAGGTCCCTATGCGCCAGCACAACAACGGCATGGTTATCAGCACCGAGCCGCTGCGCGTCGCCAATGCCCTTCAGACCCTCGTACGTAGCACACAATTATAATGGGCGTTCTTGAGCCTACTGCACCTTCAAGTTAAGACTCACCTCGGTTCCAAGTCTTCCATCTCCCCTATAGTCGGGTTCTCCGGCCGGAGCACATTGAGGTCCCTATGCGCCGGCACGACCACGGCATGGTTATCAGCACCGAGTCGCTGCGCGTCGACGATGCGCTGCAGATCCATGTTACATAACACACAATAGAATGGGCGTACTTGAGCCCACTGCGCCTAAGACTCACCTCGGTTCCAAGTCTTCCATCTCCCCTATAGTCGGGTTCTCCGGCCGCAGCACATTGAGGTCCCTATGCGCCGGCACAACAACGGCATGGTTATCAGCACCCACTCGCTGCGCGTCGACGACGCGCTGCAAACCCTCGTACATAACACACAATAGAATGGGCGTACTTGAGCCCACTGCGCCTAAGACTCACCTCGGTTCCAAGTCTTCCATCTCCCCTATAGTCGGGTTCTCCGGCCGCAGCACATTGAGGTCCCTATGCGCCGGCACGACCACGGCATGGTTATCAGCACCGAGTCGCTGCGCGTCGACAATGTACTGCCTCGTACGTAGCACACAATATAATGGGCGTGCTTGAGCCTACTGCACCTTCAAGTTAAGACTCACCTCGGTTCCAAGTCTTCCATCTCCCCTATAGTCGGGTTCTCCGACCGGAGCACATTGAGGTCCCTATGCGCAGGCACAACAACGGCATGGTTATCAGCACCGAGTCGCTGCGCGTCGACGATGCGCTGCACACCCTCGTAAATAGCATAAAATATCATACGAACTTCGAGTTAAGACCCACCTCGGTTCCAAGTCTTCCATCTCCCCTATAGTCGGGTTCTCCGGCCGGAGCACATTGAGGTCTCTATGCGCCGGCACGACCATGGCATGGTTGTCAGCACCGAGTCGCTGCGCGTCAACAATGCGCTGCAGATCCATGTTACATAACACACAATAAAATGGGAGTACTTGAGCCTACTGCACCTTCAAGTTAAGACTCACCTCGGTTCCAAGTCTTCCATCTCCCCTATAATCGGGTTCTCCGGCCACAGCACATTGAGGTCCCTATGCGCCGGCACGACAACGGCATGGTTATCAGCACCGAGCTGCTGCGCGTCGACGATGCGCTGCACACCCTCGTATATAGCATAAAATATCGTACGAACTTCGAGTTAAGACTCACCTCGGTTCCAAGTCTTCCATCTCCCCTATAGTTGGGTTCTCCGGCCGGAGCACATTGAGGTCCCTATGAGCTGGTACAACAACGGCATGGTAATCAGCACCGAGCCGCTACGCGTCGACAATGCGCTGCAGATCCTCGTACGTAGCACACAATATAATGGGCGTACTTGAGCCCACTGCGCCTAAGACTCACCTCGGTTCCAAGTCTTCCATCTCCCCTATAGTCGGGTTCTCCGGCCGGAGCACATTGAGGTCCCTATGCGCCGGCACGACGACGGCATGGTTATCAGCACCGAGCCGCTACGCGTCGACAATACGCTTCAGATCCATGTACATAACACACAATATAATGGGCGTACTTGAGCCCACTGCACCTAAGACTCACCTCGGTTCCAAGTCTTCCATCTCCCCTATAGTCGGGTTCTCCGGCCGGAGCACATTAAGGTCCCTATGCGCCGGCACGACCACGGCATGGTTATCAGCACCCAGTCGCTGCGCGTCCACGATGCGCTGCAGGTCCTCGTATCGGTCGGCGGGCGGCGCCGGCGTCCGCGGCTCGGCGTCCGCGCCGCTGCCGCTCGTCTCGCTCGGCTCGTATTCTCGGGAACCATTGCTGCCGTTACTGTGGAATAATTTGGGGATGAGTATCTGAGAGTATATTGTTGACTATTGGGAAAATATGAACCAGTAAGGTTATATGCATTAGACGAAAATATACTTATACTAGCTACTACTCTTACTCTTGGATATAGGCTGGGTTAAGTAGATTAGTTAATCTACTACTCTTTAGGTATCTTGATCATGTGAACTTCATTCGTTTACTTCATTTAATTATTTTAAAAATATCTTATAACTTTTCATTTATGTGGTTTTTAGTACGTAATCAGCGCCCCTACCGCGAACTAGGAAATCCGCAAATATCGGGGATTAGTCGGTAATGATAATAACGAATATCAAGGTTCGCGGTAGTAGCCCAGTGATGGGTACCATAGATCGTTATTTAATTTAATAAAAGGTGTTTTTCAAAAAATCTAATAGATAGGTTCTATACACATTGTTACTCTGAAGGTTGTTAGTCAAGTATTAGACTCGTGCTTGACTAATACAATTTGAATTTGGAAGTTCATCATACAAATTGTCTATGAATGATGAACATTCAAAGACACTCTACTGACAGATCTTCACAAGGAAACAATGTTTGTATACAAGTGTTAAAAAAAATTAAATAAAAAAAAACCTTTTTAAAAACAAGCTTTTATTATTTGTTTATAAAATGAACTAAAAAGTTAAAAATAAATTTAACTCTAAAAAGAAATATAACACTTTGTAACTTGATTGTAACCTTTAACGACAAATAAGCGTCTTCGTCTAGGACAAAATAATTCCATATTGTACAAATTTATTTAATTTTAACACTAAAACTTTTCACCATACATAATTATTCAATCTCGTCCCCCCTCTTTATCATAGTCCCCATTTATAAATGAAAGCGTGTTACATTGTGATAGCTTGAGGAAAATGTTGTGTTGTATTAAATGTAACACGCTTTCATTTATAAATAGGGACTATGATAAAGAGGGGGGACGAGATTGAATAATTATGTATGGTGAAAAGTTTTAGTGTTAAAATTAAATAAATTTGTACAATATGGAATTATTTTGTCCTAGACGAAGACGCTTATTTGTCGTTAAAGGTTACAATCAAGTTACAAAGTGTTATATTTCTTTTTAGAGTTAAATTTATTTTTAACTTTTTAGTTCATTTTATAAACAAATAATAAAAGCTTGTTTTTAAAAAGGTTTTTTTTTTATTTAATTTTATTTTTAACTTTTTAGTACCTCTATTTTTAATTCGAGATTTACTACGACGTAGTTCGCAGCGCGTAGCAGCGTTATTCCGTCATGAAGTCCGTAGTTCGTTCACATTATTTGTAATATGTACTGATTTAAATATCAATACTTAATGTTGAAATTATGTAATCACTTGTTAGTTATTTGTAACGTTTCTCATTCTATCCATTTCTTTTAATGCATCAACATTACAAGGTTTCTTTGACGTCAACTTGGAGCAGTCAAGTTCTTCGATTTGAAGACCTGCTAAAGACCTAACTCGGCTTAAAGCTACATAAGCTTGACCAGCAGTGAACAATTTGGAGCCTAGATAAATAACAGCATGATCTACAGTAGTTCCCTGCATTTTATGCACCGTTGAAGCCCAAGACAAGACAATCGGGAGCATTCTTCTTTCAGCTGTGCCGTGATTAAATTTAGCAGGAAAATGAACTGATTTAGGGTGTATTATGTGAATGCCATCGTTACCAAAGTCTACGCGAGCCGATGGCACATCGCTATCGTATAGTTGAGCACGTCTGTAATACGGCCATATGATTTCAGTGATGTGACTTATTGCTCCATTCACAAGTCCCTTAGCAACGTCAACGTTAGACCTCAACATAACTTTAGCACCAACAAATATTTCTAGTTCTTTTGGAAGACCTCCTGTTTTGTTAATGTCCGTGTGTATTATTTTATTAATATCAATCTGATCATTCTTTTTTGATCCATCAATTGATTTTGTGCTATTATTTTAAACATTTGTGTATTCTTCTTCCTAAAATGTTCGAGAACGGCTGAATTATGTTTATTGACCTGCTGATTCGTTGGGTAAATACGTAGAGCTTTTTCAATCGGAGACTCGTGAAGACGAATCAAACGAGACCAAACTCGATACGGTTGCGTCGTTTAATTACGGAGTTCCTATGGCCACCTTCCAACTCCAACATCAGACCCTGGTTACCATAATATAGTATCAATTTACTCGTCAAAACTAATCCAATGAGCTCAAACTCGATAGGGTTGAATCGTTTAATTACGGAGTTCCTATGGCCACCTTCCGGCTCCATCATCAGACCCTGGTTACCATATAGTATCAAAGTACTTGTCACGACTAATCCAATGAGCTCAAACTCGATAGGGTTGCATCGTTTAATTACGGAGTTCCTATGGCCACCTTACAACTCCAACAACAGACCCTGGTTACCATATAGTATCAAAGTACTTGTCACGACTAATCCAATGAGCTCAAACTCGATAGGGTTGCATCGTTTGATTACGGAGTTCCTATGGCCACCTTCCGGCTCCATCATCAGACCCTGGTTACCATATAGTATCAAAGTACTCGTCAAAACTTATCCAATGAGCTCAAACTCGATAGGGTTGCATCGTTTAATTACGGAGTTCCTAGGGCCACCTTCCGGCTCCATCATCAGACCCTGGTTACCATGTAGTATCAATTTACTCGTCAAAACTAATCCAATGAGCTCAAACTCGATAGGGTTGAATCGTTTAATTACGGAGTTCCTATGGCCACCTTCCGGTTCCATCATCAGACCCTGGTTACCATATAGTATCAAAGTACTCGTCAAAACTTATCCAATGAGCTCAAACTCGATAGGGTTGAATCGTTTAATTACGGAGTTCCTATGGCCACCTTCCGGCTCCATCATCAGACCCTGGTTACCATATAGTATCAAAGTACTTGTCACGACTAATCCAATGAGCTCAAACTCGATAGGGTTGCATCGTTTAATTACGGAGTTCCTATGGCCACCTTACAACTCCAACAACAGACCCTGGTTACCATATAGTATCAAAGTACTTGTCACGACTAATCCAATGAGCTCAAACTCGATAGGGTTGCATCGTTTGATTACGGAGTTCCTATGGCCACCTTCCGGCTCCATCATCAGACCCTGGTTACCATATAGTATCAAAGTACTCGTCAAAACTTATCCAATGAGCTCAAACTCGATAGGGTTGCATCGTTTAATTACGGAGTTCCTAGGGCCACCTTCCGGCTCCATCATCAGACCCTGGTTACCATGTAGTATCAATTTACTCGTCAAAACTAATCCAATGAGCTCAAACTCGATAGGGTTGAATCGTTTAATTACGGAGTTCCTATGGCCACCTTCCGGCTCCATCATCAGACCCTGGTTACCATATAGTATCAAAGTACTCGTCAAAACTTATCCAATGAGCTCAAACTCGATAGGGTTGCATCGTTTAATTACGGAGTTCCTAGGGCCACCTTCCGGCTCCATCATCAGACCCTGGTTACCATGTAGTATCAAAGTACTCGTCAAGACTAATCCAATGAGCTCAAACTCGATAGGGTTGCATCGTTTAATTACGAGTTCCTATGGCCACCTTCCGGCTCCATCATCAGACCCTGGTTACCATATAGTATCAAAGTACTCGTCAAGACGAATCCAATGAGCTCAAACTCGATAGGGTTGCATCGTTTAATTACGGAGTTCCTATGGCCACCTTCCAACTCCAACATCTGACCCTGGTTACCATAATATAGTATCAATGTACTCGTCAAAACTAAACCAATGAGCTCAAACTCGATAGGGTTGCATCGTTTAATTACGGAGTTCCTATGGCCACCTTCCAACTCCAACAACAAACCCTGGTTACCATAATATAGTATCAATGTACTCGTCAAAACTAATCCAATGAGCTCAAACTCGATAGGGTTGAATCGTTTAATTACGGAGTTCCTATGGCCACCTTCCGGCTCCATCAGTAGACCCTGGTTACCATATAGTATCAAAGTACTTGTCAAGACGAATCCAATGAGCTCAAACTCGATAGGGTTGAATCGTTTAATTACGGAGTTCCTATGGCCACCTTCCGGCTCCATCATCAGACCCTGGTTACCATATAGTATCAAAGTACTCGTCAAGACTAATCCAATGAGCTCAAACTCGATAGGGTTGCATAGTTTAATTACGAGTTCCTATGGCCACCTTCCGGCTCCATCATCAGACCCTGGTTACCATATAGTATCAAAGTACTTGTCAAGACTAATCCAATGAGCTCAAACTCGATAGGGTTGCATCGTTTAAT
This sequence comes from Thaumatotibia leucotreta, assembly GCA_025490895.1. Lineage (NCBI taxonomy): Eukaryota > Metazoa > Arthropoda > Insecta > Lepidoptera > Tortricidae > Thaumatotibia > Thaumatotibia leucotreta. The sequence goes on along the minus strand of JALPQI010007866.1, from coordinate 21,390 downwards.
TACGGAGTTCCTATGGCCACCTTCCGGCTCCATCATCAGACCCTGGTTACCATATAGTATCAAAGTACTTGTCAAGACGAATCTAATGAGCTCAAACTCGATAGGGTTGCATCATTTAATTACGGAGTTCCCATGGCCACCTTCCGGCTCCATCATCAGATCAGCTCTATGGCACAATAACATTGCATTGTCATCCGATTTATACATGCATTCTAAATTTCAGTTCAATCGGAAACCGGGAAGTGGATCAAATTTAAGTTGCAAGATTTGATTACAGAACGACAGACAACGGGACAGGTGAAACTAAATAAAAGCTTGTAATATAAATAAATAATGGTGTTCAAGAAACGTTGTGCAGTTTATTCCATGTCCGGGGTCCTCGCAATATTAACAAACGAACACTTATAAATTTGATTTTTTGAAAAATATTAACAAATACCAGCCCATTGCAGCTGCATATGGTTCCATACATATTATGGTGGTATTGTTATAGAGAATGTTAATCATTGTTCGGAAACAAGTACCGATGATTTCTTATTAAGATACTAGTTAGACCACGAATAATTGCAATAAATCTAAAACTCACTACTGCTGTTGTAACAAAACTTGATCACAACGTGGGCGGTTCGCCGAGTTACTTAATCTATTAACACCTGCAGGATCCGCGTTACGACGATAGCGGTCTAGTCCACTACTGTGCACTGTCTTTCTATTTACTTAAGTAGCATTTCAAGGAATTGTCTAGAGATTGACAAAAAATCAGAAAAACCTGTTGACATAAACCCAATCACTTATTTACAAAGAGGGTTCGAGCTTTTTGAACTCCGCGGCTACGACGAATGTATTATTAATACCTACAAGTTTTTGAAAATTTTAATTTCACAAACAATCTAATCATGTCTGGATCGCACTAGGTAGCTAGGTAGGTACATGAATTATATGCGCTCTTGCTTGTAAATTATGTAAGCAAAGCATGTGACATAAATTATTCTCTTCGATTTAAAGACCTCGGCGAAGCGTTTTGTAATTTCATATTTTTCTTTTTAAAGTCTTATAAAATTTGTCGGAAATTTTCTACAGCCAAAAGTTGTTGGACAGATTATATCACGTGGTTTGTATAAGTAACCTTCGTAACACAATGGTCGCGATCGTGATTTTTGTATTGATTAAGTACGTTTTTTTTACAATCGACCCAAAAATATTTGAGACATGGGTTTACAATATCAAGATGAGGTTTAATCACTTACTCGTTGGTAGGTACTTCAATTTATAATATTGACGATGTTACTATAAATATAGGTATGCACATATCAGGTGCATGCAATGTCTCTTTGTGTGAAAAGTTTTCAATAAGAGTAAAATATTTTTTAATTCCACCAATACCTTTTATAAATAAATCTCTTGAAATTGTACAACAATGACGACATTCGATACCAATACTGAAGAAGACAATTATCAAGAAAATACAGTTAATTAATTGAAAAGGGAATAACAAGATTTTAGTACAATTCTATAATGCGATATACTATTGTTTTAACCTACCTTTATATTTTTGCTAGAATAACAAGCTATTGAAGTTATTTGTAATTGCCGATGCTTTCTCGAAAGGTGGGATGAATAGTTAAAAGGCTGGAGTGCTTTGTGCCTTCATTTTCAATAACAGCATTAGCCTGGGTTGCTATTCCATCGAATCCCTGAACTGTAGCTAAACCAGTAAAATAATGACCTCCGATTAGTTAAAATTATTACAGGCTTCCAGGTCTTATAATTGGTTACTTTGTAGACGATGGGCTCGGCAAGGGAAGGGAGCCTTGGGCCGTGGTGGGTGGAAAAGTGTTTGTTCGAACCATTTCTGCGTCAACATGTCGCAGTAGATTGCTCCAGCGTGCGTGGGTAAAATTGGTTAAAATACTCGTAATTAATTTTCAAATGAATAGAATTGGATACTTTAAAGTTAAAAGTGATAGCAAAAATGGCGGAATTCACTAGATAATTGTTCGCAGAAGTTTTATATACCTAACTGTAACCATAACTATCTAACGCGATAAATATTTATGATAATTTTAAGTTCAAACATTTACTAAAATAAGTGTACGTTGGTATTTTTTTCTATGTTGTGTTGATAGTATTTAGCTAACTAGAAAAAATAGGTGTGAAAAAACAGTCCTCGAAAAATCTGATTTCCAAATCGAATGACGTCAAAATCGTTCGGGAAAAGCAAATAAATATCTGCAGCAAAAATGCTTAATCAGTCACTCAACCATTAACAAAATGAAGGACTTGATGAAAACTAAATATGACCGAGTACTTAATAAAAGTTACTTACTTAGAATACCTATACGGTAAGTTCTTTACACGAAACACCGTTCGTAATGTTGAAAATATTTTTTTTAATAACAACCGGTTGTAGGAACGATTGAAGCAATATAATATGTTGATATTATAGGTATGATTGTAGTTTTACTATTGATTTCCTTAAAATGTCCTTTTCCTTGAATTGCTTGTTATGATTTTAACGATGTACCAGAATCTTATTTATTTAATTCCTATTCCCATACGTTTACTTAGTCGAAATACAAGGGCGGGTAAATTTTGTGTAGAAATGTCTGCCATAATTTTAATGTCACTGTATATAATGTATAGTATAATGTATGAAATATCTACCGTACTGTTGTACCGTAAATTTCTAGAATACTATGAAATCATCAATCAATCAATTTTTTGGCTGCCCCCTAAAGTTGGGTACTTTCTTTCATAGACTAGAGAAGGTATTTAGTTATTATCGTTTGTTGTAAAATGGAAAACATTACTGGGTAAGTCTTGTGCGTAAGTTGACATGTTGCACGAAGAATTATGGAAATTTTTGTATATGCGTAGGAATATGTAAATAAATAAACAAATAACTTGGGACATCACACACAAATCGACCTAGTCCCACGGTAAGCTCAATTAAGGCTTGTGATGTGGGTACCAAGCGACGATATTATATAATAGATAGATACATATAGATACTTACATAAATAGACAGCCATGACATGACCAAGGGACAAATATTTGTGATTATTTATATACAAATAATGCCCTCGCCGGGATTCAAACCAGGAACCTCCAGCTTCGTAAGCAGGGTCACTACCAACTAGGCTATGGACATGGAGGTTGGATATGTAGTGGACATTAGTTGCTATTTATGCATTTTTTTAGGGTGGCAGGGTGTATGTTAAAAATATACATTTTGTAGTTTATTTTATTATTACTAAACACAATTTTGCTTGGTTGATCTAACTTGAACAGTACCTATACTAAATATGACACTTTGTGTGATATACCCTGTTTATTTTACATTAATATAATATAATAATGTTATTATTATACTTGTATACCTATTCTGACAGAGACCTTTACTTCTCTACAAATTATTAGATATAAATGTTTGGACTTTCAGAGACTTTACATCTCTTGTTATTATTATTATTAAAATTCAATTTATTTAAAATAAATTTTATGTATTAGTTCTTTTTTTAATGCATGTTAGTTGTAAGATGTACAAACCATGATTATTTGAAAGAACAAGTCCCGCCAAGTTTCTTACCGGTTCTTCTTGGGGTCAGTGGTGTAGGGTTAGAACCGGAAGTAGTTTTAATTTTATTTAACTTAGACCATTCAAAAGAGTTTGTTGCTATTCCAATTTGAATAAAGAATCATTTCACTTTGACATTATCTGGACTAACTCTATAACAAAATTAAGTATGGAGACATTTAACATGGACAATTCGACACTATGTGAGCCTAAAAAAATATTTGCTATAGGTAACTACATACCTATCCTTACAGCTATGATTTAAACGTCTGTTAGATTACAGCAGTTATAAGATAAAGTAAATTCCTCTGTTTTCCGGTACATGACTAGAAAAACAATCGTGGGAGGTTAGTCAGCAACATAATTATACTTTTAAAACATGACAAATCTGTTATCGCCGACAAAACGACTTTATCTAATTACCCGTCTTACGTAAAATCGCAGGTTCTACTCGTACAAGTTTCCTGCGGAATCTAGCCTACCTACTACTGCAAATTGTGAATATTGGGCACCCGTCTCTTTCACTCAAATAACGCCTTCATTGGAGAGATAGAGACAAATTTTCGATTTTTTTTTATTTCTAAAGTTCGCAGTAAGCCCGCTAAATGGAAAGAAGTAGGGAGGTAAACAAAATACCACATAGATAAGCCTTTTACACTTATTAATAATAGAATATGTAAAGTGTAAACCTTGTCAATATAGTCTCAGAGCTCATTAAGTTTGTCAACTAATTAAATAATGATAAAAGTAAATTTAGGAAGATTTAGATATACTCGTACATAGAGCGCTCGTACACCTGTAAGTTCTTACGTAAGTTATAGGGACGGAGCTATACTAAGGAATGACAGGTGAATATCACTATCTCATTCCCTAGTATTGCTCCGTCCCTATAACTTACGTAAGAACTTACAGGTGTACGGCTGGCCATATACTTAGTTTTATGATTTGTGAGTAATGTACGCGTAGGTACGTACTGCTTATGGCTCTTGCAAATTATTTGTTGCGCTCCGTTTATCCGTTAGGTACGTTTGTTAATTTACACAAATAATAGTATCTAACCCAAGTTTTCCATTATATATTTTGATCACAAGACTACAGCTGTGAGTAAATAAATATTTACAAATTATTTAATTTAATTGAAAACTGAGTGGTTTAGGAATCAGCCGCGAAAGCGGAATATGTAGCATACTGGTCGACAGTAGAAAACAACTTGGTTCGAACTACGAACAAATAAAACATGGAAGCCGCACGCCATACTAAATTGCCTTTCAAAAACAGTCCTGAATTTTTATTGACAAGTGTCACCCCTCTTCAATGCATCACGGTAATGAATTTCAATATCAACCTATAAAAACTTAAACCGCCATTTAAAAATAGTTGTCATTGGTCCATCAAAGATTTGATTGGCTATATTTTATAAACATACAGTATGTATCACCGCGTAGAGCAAAGAAAGAAACCCATTAATATTTAGATCATACTAAACAACTTTTACTATGGGGCCAAACTCGAATTCGCGAAAAAAAAAATTACTCTCCCATACAATGTGTTCATGATCAAGCAATCAAAATGTATGAAATTGTCCAAATTTTTCTCGTGAATTCGGGTTTGGCCCCATAGTAAAAGTTGTTTAGTATGATCTAAAAATTAATGGGTTTCTTTCTTTGCTCTACGAAGTGATACATACTGTATGTCAAAATCTTGCGCCGAAATATGCGCGGTGTTAAGAAAATAGCGCTTTTCCTGCCCATCTTGGCACAATTGAACAATTGGTTTTGGGGGCATTTTTGAGCTGACGTTAGACGTCCATGTTATATGTGGTCGCAGGGTTCGAAGCTGTAATTTTAATACATTTATTAATAGTAAAGTTCCATTCTTAACTTACGTCAACAGACGTCATACGTATTTACGATCCTAAAGAGAGTAGAACTTATAAATACTCTCATTATAAAACTGTCACCACCAGCTTTTGTAGTGGAACAATACATTAATTAATTTGTCATTTCGGCTGCGCAAATATTATGTTGAACAAACGAAATATGACTCCGCCACTCAATCGCGTTTTTTCGAACAATGTGCGTGCAATCAAGACTGCGCCCGACAATGGGGTAGGAAATATAGCCTAAGATAATGCCTCAATGATCATTGTTAAGCCTGAATGGTGGACAATTACTAACAAACGCTGTTTAATGAATGTATCCCACTCAAAAGTCATTTAAAATCTGTTTTCATTTATAAATAAAATAATTAATAGGTATGGGATTATCTTACACGATAAGCTTAATTTAAGCTGATATTGTGGGTACCAGGGATCGGAACCGGTTTTTTAGAAAAACCTCGAAATAGCTCAATATTTTAAAATGTTTTACGCTTTTTATGTAGTATTCAACATTTTATGTAATTATTAAAATCATATTTTTCAATTACTCCATTAACAAAAAAAATATAAACCGAAGAACGAAAAAGAACGGAATTCGAACCGTTCTTTTGTATGGAGCAAAAACCGTTATCCGATCCCTGGTGGGTACTATGTGACTATTATGTACCTGATAGATATTGATACATAAAAATAACCATAACAAAGGAAATATATTTGTATGACCAGATACAGCGTCGGGATCTGAACGTGGAACCTCCAGCTTCTTATCTTCTATCAGCTCATCCTAAGCTACGGAAGTTAAAGTCAAACGAATCTTGATTCAAATAGGCAACAAGCACTTTCGAAACCACAATATCAGACTTAAAAAACAAAATATAATAAGCCACGATACTTAATTAGTTCATTACGATACAAGTGCAAAAAATTAAGTTCGAAACGAGTGGCGATAAATTCAAACACGACCCAAGGGACAACTACTAACGAATTACCTTTTCACACATGTATCGTATGACATTTTTCAGTCAGTACCTACAGATGGCCGAAGTTTCGACATTAGAAAAAAATATCCACTTCTCGCACTAATGCGTACATAACAGCACCATGTATAGAGAAAATATTAAGTTAACTGGATGCGTAGCCAAGTTGCCAATCGCTAGCGCTTGGTAGCTTATCGTAGTTTTCTCTCTCTGTCACTCTTGCATATTAGTGCAACAAAGACAGTTAGCTGCCTTTCTCTTACGATTGACGATTAAGCGTTAGCGATTGGTAACTTTGCTAAACACCCTGTTCATTACTTTTATCGATATTTTAATCGTATAAGTTACCCACAACGCTTCTCGCGTACCTAAGTACGTAACCAATATCGGTATTCTAGTCGAAGCGATAAATTTTATTTTCAGCAAATCAGCGTAAAACACGCATTTAACATGGTCGTAAATATGTTGCTAAGGTTATAAATACGTCAACAAGTAAAGTTAAATATAGGATGTTCTAATAAAAGAATAACTACATATTTATATACAAAAATGTCCTATGCTCAGACTCCACAATATTCATAGCATTTTTGAGGCAATCATACGGAACTCTGCCTATGATGTGAAAAAGTTATATATAAAGATACTAGACTACGTTTTTCACGCAGCTTTATTCAGCCGCTTCAAAATAACTTTATCAAAGTTCACTAACGAGCAATTAAAACTACTAAGTTTCGAATTAAGTAATCATCGTGTTATTACTTACTATAGCTCATACGTATGTGTATTGAAATGATACCAAATTAACAAAACGAAACACGTATTTTACTAAGTACCTAATGAAAGAGTTATTTCATTAGAAACATACCTACATAGTAATAATTTGACGTAATTACCTGAATCATTCATTTGAAATGTTTAATTCATGAAATTATTAGTTAATAACGAAATTGTTAGTATTATTACGTACCGTGAGTCTAATGCCTATTAAATTGTCTTCTAAATCCTAGGTTAATCATCAACGAAACCTCTATTAAACTTACATTTATAAAACCTATCAACTAAAACCGGCCAAGAGCCTGTTGGGGCAGGCTCAGCGTATGGTTCCGTAGTGCCGATTGTGTTCAAAATAGTTTTATTTTAAAGTATTCGACGAGGTTAAAGCCCTGAACAAGCCCTTAAACGGAGTACAACCATTTTTAATAAATTTCACCATGTTTAAGCCCACTGTTTATGATTTTTTTCTATTTTTTTAGACCCACGGATCAAAAATGCCTGGAAGGGACAAGTCTTTTTACTCAGGAGCGGCTATCTCCGAAAATATTGACTTTAGAAAGAATCTTTCTTTTGAGATCCTTATTCTTTTATTTTATATAAATACCCCACACTATAGGATTACAGCAAAATAAAAAAAAACATCCCACTTTACGTGGTAGCGGAGGGACACAAAAAAAGTATTCTACCACTTTGTCGGCGTGATTAATATGGCTGCTGCATAGCTGTGCAAAATTGCAAATTTCTAGTATTAACTGAGCTATGCTGCGGAGAGGAGAGACAGCCGGACATGGCGAAACTATAGGGGTTCCAAAGTTTACCACGGAACCCTAAAAAGGAAGGATAGATAACTGCTATACAAGGTGTCCGTGAGGAAAGGGAAAAATATAACGAGACTAAAGAAGCAAAAAATGTTATATGAGTTTTGGTGAAATCTATAAAAAAAAAGTTTTTTTTTGGTATTTCGATAGTCTCACTACATAAAGAAAGTTTTTTGATAATAAGGCTATCGCAAAAATCCACTCTTACTTTTCTTACATGTGCCAGTAAAGATTTTTTTGGCTATTTGATGTCTGTCAACTATTATCATTGCATAACCATCAAAAACCATTTTTTTCTCTTAAAAAACCGGCATATATCATAAGACTTTTTAACTTCAAATTAGGTCAGAAATCGGCCGTCAAAAATTGTCCCTTTCTTCATGGGCACATTGTATGTTCCGTAGCTGTCTAGATATAGTTATTATGTGTTAAGCATGTGTTAGTGTTAAGCACGTGTGTTTCAGTTAATAAACTATGTTTTTGATGAAAATTTAAAAACAAATGAGGCAATAATGTTGAAAGCAATATTCATATTTATATCGAGAGTTAAAAATGCACTTAATATACAATATTGCTGCACGATTATTTATGAAAACATTTTAGTTTAAAAGTCTATCAAATTTAATTTGTTTTCAATATATTAGCTATGTAATTTTATGGTGTATTTTTGATAATGATAAAAGTGCTACATTGTATTTCACACGGGTAGATGATCATAGGAATCGTATGTGATAATATCTCTGTTAATTGCTAATTAAGTGTAATATGTTTTTAAGTTCTTCCGATCGAGCATAGCAGCGATATACCTACTCAGTGTAACTTAATTTGACATAGAAAAGTGGTACTGACACGACATACGTGACGTTTAATAAAGTTTATTCATTCCTACTTTCTAATTTATTGTTCCTAGATACATTATATTATTTACTTGTAGTAGATCCAGCCTCAGAGTTGTTTCTAATAATTACATGTATTTTTAATCAAATTATGAAATATTTAAATACAATTTTTGGGGCCTTCATTGTCAACAATAAAATCCCGCTGCATCACAATCTTATTGTGAAATACTTGGAATATTTACGCTTCTAAACGAAGAAGAAATGAATGAGTACGAGTACCTATGCAAACTATCCAACTATATATGTATAGGAATAGATAGATACTGGATATGGATATTGGGTGTTTGGCGTTTGCAGCGTCGCTTGAAATTGCAGGGTCGTGCTCTCATTCCGAATTAAATTGAATTAGTTTTTAGTTTTTGCGCAAATTCCTGGGCACTCTGTGCGGATTTTCCTCCGATTTTCAAATTGAACTGAATCCCAAATATTCTTTTAGTGAATCTATAAAAAGAGCGAATAACATTTTATAGTCGTTCAAATGTTCATAAACTATTGCAGACTTTATGGACATTTTTATTTGTGCTACTAGCTATAAGTACCTTATAATCAAGTGCAATAATGTTAACATGTCTTAAGTCCAAGAGCGAGTTAGGTACCTACATAGACTAAGTATGGAGTAGGTCCCTTGAAGAAAAAAATGGCTCTATTATTCCTAATCAGATTACAATAGGTAATAAATTCCTTAAAATAATCACCTATTTCTTCATTGGAATAATCTAGATTATCCTAATCTATGTAGACTATCCTCTTGCAACTTTTCAACATTCAACCCAGATTTAAGTAACTATGTTTATCTACCTACTCTAGCTATTTATGGCAAATATTTAGGAAACTTACACCGATATCATTTTCGATAAGGATATTGATTGGTGCTATCACTGATACAATATGTAATATTGTACTCGTATCATCGTCGAATTTTTATCTACAAGCAAAGCTAAAGGTAATGATAACGTCCAATAGGTACAGTCAAGGGCATAAATATATTTACACTTTTTTATCTTATGCCGTTAAAATAAGGTGCAAAAGTGTATACATAGTTTCGCCCCTGACTGTACCTACCAAACAATTAAAATGAGCTCTACAATTTAAATAGTTGCAGTAATTAGCAGGAACTGTAATGGTAACGGATTTGCTTTAATTTTATTAGAATGTGATATTCTTATTCTAATATAGGGTGGGATCGAGTATACCGACAGACTGTACCAATGCATTTTTTTCCTTTTTTTGATATTTTGTTTTTTTTTTGGACATGACCAGTAATAAATTGTAGGGGAAAAAAATGTTTTCAGGGTTTTTGTAAAAAAATTTTTTGTTGAACATTTTTCTGAAAAATTTTCCTAATTTTCTCTAACTTTAATCAGTGTGTATGTCGAGATGAAAATTACTAGTGTAAGAATTTTAATCGTGTAGGCATTTTTCAGTGACTTGTGATGAAAATCGTTTTTTGAATAACATGTCATTATCTCTTGAACTAAGCCGAATCCAGAAAAGTTCATATGACATTATAGTGTTCAGAATGTGTTCAGGAATACACCTTTCAAATTTGTCGATCTACTTACCAACCACCCTGTACTTGAATATACGGGGTGTAAATCTAATACAGGCGAACCTATTAACGGGGGCTACCCTAAGGCCAGCCGTACATCTGTAAGTTCTTACGTAAGTTATAGGGACGGGGCTATACTAAGGAATGAGATAGTGATATTCACCTCTCATTCCTTAGTATAGCTCCGTATAACTCACGTGAGAACTTACAGGTGTACGGCTGGCCTTAGTCTTATTATGTCCTAAACACAATAAGTGCATTTAGACAACTTTTACTTAGTAATACACCAAAAAAACTGTAGATTATATTCCATGTAATAATGCAAGCAATAATCTTAGTCAGAATACTAAGAATCCTTGTCAAGCTACCGACTGTGATCCAGGAACGCGTTAGCGTCTGAAATTTCCATTAAGTATGTGGCCTAGTTAACTTGCTGATAAATTCAATATGAAAAGGACAAGATTCGCAAAATAAATTAAAATATTTCTTACGTAAGTTTTAAAAAACAAAACCATTAGGTATTTGGAGGAAGTGAGATTTACATATTTATTACATTGTTATTATTTGAATGAATATGATATTGTTATTATTAGAATGCTTATTCACGTTTTATACGATGTTCTAATACAGTGTCATCAGATGTATCGAAGCAGCGACGGTGGTCAAAATTATCTGAACATTTACTCTAATGCCATGACAATAGAGGTTAGCTCAGATATTTATGAGCACCCTGGCAGCTCCTATATATCTGATGGCGACTGTACCTACCCATAATGCTAATAGTCAACAATGAATTAACATAGAAATGGCCCCTTTACTGTTCTTATTGATAAAATCGATCGGAATAATGTAGTACAATAAGATTCAAGTCGTTTCGAGAGGGCGTTATCGGGCGAGACGCTGTCAAATTTGTAAACAAGTGATAACAGTTCATTTACAAGATAACGGGTTCTGAAGGTACATGGACAAACACACAACTGTTCAAGGAGCAATATCTAATTAATTTATGTCCTCGTTTATGATTATGGCCCAACGTATGGGAAAAATGCTTTTAAGGATATGGCGGGTTTAAACTTTCCTAAACAAGTAAAAGTGTAATCAAAGTTTTTAATGTTATGAAGAGAACAGTACGTTTTTTGTTTAAAGACAGATTTACTAAAATAATTAGTACGATGAAAACAGTCTAGTGGTCATTAAGTATTAGACAGGATTATTTTTAATTAATTCAGTGTTATTATCAAGAACGTGCTTTCTTTATCTAGCTAACCGAAAGGTCGTGCTAAGTATTTTATGATAAAGATAAGACAACAATATAAATAACTATGTTAAAACATTTTGATGTAGAAAATATTAAAATAATCCTTGACATTATGTTTGCAATATTTATGCAATTGCAGCATTGAAACGACCTAGTAAACATTCAGATCTAAAACTAGATTAGCAAAAACTTACCAAACGAGCAATAAAAACGCACTTAACTCACTATCACTATCACTTTAAAAATCACAGCAAACCTTTTCTGCAGGAACCGTTTCCGAAACTCTATATACGCCGACTTCCCCTTGTCGGTATCGTCGCCGATCTTGACGCGGCCGTGGAGTGGGACCCTCTGCCCGGAGATGCCATAGTCCATCTGGATGTCGACTATGAGCATGAGCGTGAAGAGGACGAGGAATGCGCTGACGGCGAGCGCAAGGCGCTCCTTGAGCTTCATGTTGAGCATGATGCGCGCGGTCTGGCGGCGCGGCGGGGTGGGACTGCGCGCGCGCGCTCGCGCATGGTCGGGCGGCGGCGAGCGCTTCGCGTCGCGCGCGCCGACGCGCCGCCAGCGGCCGCGCGCCCACCAGTTGAGGCTGAAACAGATTTGACGGTTGGGCGGATTTCAGCGCAAGTGGGGCGGGTAAGGGGCGTGCTAGCTACCATACTCACTCGTATCAATCGAGCGCTACTGACGTTAATTCTTATTTTATTATGCATTACTTATTCAGGACTTGATTGTTCTATTGATAATGTCAACTAGTAAAGGTGCTAGTAGTAGCAAGAATGGAAGTAATGCTCATCGAAGTGTAGCAAAACGGTTGGGGGTTATCTGTTAGATAACAGCCACTAACTAAAACAAGGACACGAATGGCATAATGAGAAGGGTCTAGTAAATATACTTAGTAGTAACTATAGTAATTAATTCGTTTTGGTATTGCGAATCACTATAAAGTTAAAAGCTTAAGCAATCGTAAAAAGAAATGCTTACGGATTTTTAACCTAAATTCAGAAAATATTTTTGCTTAGATTATAAAAACCGTACCTACGAATAAAACCGCCTACGCTCTACAATATAGTATCAAGAACCTATTCAGCTCGCAACATCCTGCATAAAATCTTAACGACGCCTGTAAAATGTGCTCACGTTACAATTTTCTGTAACAAAACAATATGCCATTGCACAACTGCAGCGGTGTCATATGGTACGAATGTAAAATGGAATACCTACGAGAAATACGACGCTTGGTCAAAGTTCAATACATTTTGTGCCGGCTGAGCTCGATACTCTGTGTTCTATCGTCAACGGATTCTTTTACGAAAGCAAAAATAAGAATTTAGAGTTTGGTTTGTAAATTGAGATTCCGATTTGTAATTTTTATAAACCTTTTAAACACAAATTCACATAAAAAGACAAATATGTATCTTGTTCAATAATTTGTGATTTCAGTTAATGGAGTTAGGTGAAATGCACCAATAAAATCCTAGTCCCTTTAATTAAGTACCTATACCTACGTACTGCATAAATTCACTGTAAACAAGGAGTTAATTCTGTGATCATATCATATCAATCATATATATTTATCTACTTTTTTAAGAAGATAAACGTACTAGATCAGACTATTTTGTCTTGCGCGGGAATTAATATTTGCGGTGAACGACTGACCAGAGGAATGCGTACCTACATTGTAGCTTGAATCGTCAATCTACTTAAAATTAGATACATTTTAAGTAGATTGACGATTCAAGCTACAATGTAACTGGTAAGTGTTGTATTTAATAATATGTAAGTGTTGATCACAGAACATAATGTGTTAATTGATAACCTTTTACTTCCCAATAACACGTGCTGCCTACTCAACATTTAAACCAACATGTTTTCTACATTACAAAGTATTTAAATGACAGGATTGATGACCCGATCCGAGCGATCAACTGACAATCAACTACTTATTATTGTTAGTTGCGGTAATGGCTATTTGTCAGTCATACAGTGGTCATACAGGACGTTATTAGCTAACCTATAGTAATTAGGCTGAAATCAATACCTTGATTAAATGTCCATTACTCGGCATACCAAGCAGTAAATGATTTTAAGGCATATTAGCCTTCCAGTGTAACTGTAATTGTAATTTCATTAGGCTGATGCATTGTAATGTAATGAGATAGTACCTAGTTTAGGTTATTTATTGATTTAAGGTATTAATGATATATTTGTAAAGCGGTATGTGTACGCGGTATGCGGTAGTGATGATACTTAATTTCAGTAAGATTTAGCAATTTAATGTTGGATCGACTTAAGTGATTAATTAAGTAGGATTATTAATATATTACATTCCTAACATAGATGATGTATGACTCATAATTTGTATATACTATTGTACTGTAACTTTTTACATACTAGTACCTACCTACATATATATATTTTCTGCAATACAACTTGTTGATAGCAAACACAGTCCGCTTATAAATAAATAAGGGATAAAAAATAAACAGTTTATATATATATTTTGCTCTCACCGATTCCTTAATAACCAGTGAAATCGTTGGTATTTTATATTTGTTTTCACAATTAAGGTTTCAATAAGTACAGCATCCCTATTTTTGTTCCATTGGTTGAAACACAATCACGCAACAAGAATACATTGTTGAAACTACAAGTGCCTGTGATACAACAATTGGCAACTTGACGGCAATAATAATGAACGTGATCCCAATATTTCTAGTCCCAATCAACCAAGATGTGAAAAGGCTTAACGAACCATTTATTGACTGTGGGTTTCCAGGGTTATTAGTAGTGCCACTATTATGAATGATAAAGATAATGCACTAATTAAAGGAAAAATGTAGATTTTTCTGATACGTATAGTTTATCTCAGTAATTTTCCGTGTATTAACCCTATTATTAAACAGTTAGTGGCAAAGACAATAAATGTGAGTAAACTAATTAATGGAAAAAATATTGTTTTTCTGATTGGTACCTACCTATTATAGCTAACTCAGTGATAGAACTCTTCCGTGTGTCTGACACTCTAAATGCTAACTTGCTTCTCGTTAGGAATATTTTGAATAAGTAAGTAATAAGTACTGTCCAACCCCCTGCCAGATTGACAAAACGAACAACGTAAGCTTTAAATTCCAGTAATTAGGTTTAAATTCCATTTGTCATTCTTGGTGTGTGAACCCTGAAAACAAAAAGATCTCGTGTTGCGCACGTGTGAAACACGACGTGCACTCTCGTTGCACTTGAATTAGGGAGGTCACGGTCAGTGAGTGAAACTCATATCTATTCTAAGCCAAACTCGCAGGCCGCACTCAAGCAACCACCGCAGACGTGTCAAAGGCATTGCTGCATCGCGATTCAACTCGCTTGCACATTTCTCGGCTGTATGATTTTTTATTCAAAGTAGCTTTGATTGTAAGGCTGCCAATAACTTCGTTTAATGGCATAGGAGCACATAAGTAGCGTGAAGCATTTAGTGTTACTCATGAATACTACGGTGTCACATGTATAGTCAAAGGCCAATTAAGGTGCATGTAAAAATTAAAATAGTTTTTTTATGGGAACATTCCCAATTGCGGAAACTTTTCTTAGGTGCATTGCTAGTATATCAGTGTTGATTTAAAAAGTTTTTCAAATATATTTACCAGTGAAACACGTTCAGGCTTGTTTGATAGGAAAGTGCCTGAGAGGCGCTTTGCACAACGCAGTGATTACCGCCGCCATGCCTCTCATTACGCGCCGTGTGAGCACCACCCGTATATTAATACTGTCCCCATTGAATGCTGTCATTTCGACATGCCGATGCACTATACTGGCGATTGTTATGCTGGGGCATTACGGTGTGGTTTACTGTTGGGATCGGAACTATGGCTGCAATACTTTAACAAAACTTTTTAAGTGGACTTGACATAGCACATACATCCATAAATATACATAATATATCTACATAGCCACACATTGTAAGTTGAAGATTCCGAGATAGGGAATAAAATTGGATACAGATTTTTCAATTATATTCGTATTATCATGAAAGAGCTAATGAAGGGCGGCCTTCCAATGTCACTGAAGCGCAAACTAGTCGACATGTGTATCCTGCCCGTCCTAACCTACGGTGCCCAAACATGGTCTCTCACCGAAAGTCAGAAGTCCAAATTGAAGGTCTGCCAGCGAGCAATGGAGCGCAGCATTCTAGGGGTAACGAGAATGGATCGCATCCGGAACACTACGCTGCGCTCCAAAACACGCATAGCTGACGTGGGTGAAAAAACTGCCAGGCTAAAATGGGATTGGGCCGGTCACGTCTACCGCATGCATCCAGAAAGGTGGGCTATTACAGCCACCAAGTGGATGCCGCAAACTAGGCGGGGACGAGGCAGGCCCAGGCGGAGATGGCGGGACGACCTGGATGCCATCGCCAACAATTGGCCAGACTTGGCACCGAACCGGGAGCTGTGGAAATCTGAGGGAGAGGCCTTTGCCCAGCAGTGGGACACCTCTACAGGCTAGGAAAAAAAAAAAAAAAAAATTCGTATTATATGTCAATTTTAAAGTTTTGCCCTAAACTTGGCAGAATTTGAAAAAATCGTGCGTTCTAGCCTCCTCGCCGCTGTGTAGAGCAAAAAGTCTTAAAAAAATACAAAAAGTGGGTCAAAAAGTATGTATCTTTAAAGTTAAGGGTTAAAGTTTTGCCCCCATAGTTCCGACCCCTAACTGTTACCTGCAAGAGCCTAGGAATGAACGTCTATGCTGTCTATTTCTAGAGCCCTTTCTCAAGGTGGATTTAGACGAAACGAGCATTCGCTCATTCTGTCCCCCACTTTACGAAATCAACGAATTTCGACGAATCACGTTTTGTGTAACGAATGAATTTCGTAATGAAGGACTAGTAATAAAAGTATTTACAGCGAAAACAACAATACATTATTATAATGAACGTTTATTTTTAATCTCTTAATTTGACTTGTTTACCAGTGAAGAGGATCTAACCGCATAACTGTCGAATTGAGGTCAATCCTACGTCTAACTAAATTGTCCCTGTGTTCGTCGAGAAAGGAAATCATATTTTGTGAGGTCGGGGCTGACGCTATAGAGTATCGGTATCGGCAGGTACAGCCAACCAAATTATTCGCCTTACATATTTCCATACGATTTTTAACAGACTTCAAAAAAGGGTCTCAATTTGAAATATTTTTCATGTATGATACTCAATATTGTGAACCGATTTTCAGTTTTTTTTTATTGTACGGTTACTATAACCCCGCGATGGTCCCGTTGACACCAAGTCGGGGTGTATTTTCTTTTTTTTTAATATTAATATTGACGGCCGACCAAAGAACCGGCGACCCAGCGGGAGACCAAAGAAGCGATGGCTAAATGTAGTGAAGGCTGGCATGAGTGTGAATTGGCTTACAGTAGAAGATGCCCAGGATCGCGCAAAGTGGAGGAAATGTAGCAGGAGCAGGTTAAAAGATTGATGATGGGCAGCAGCATTGTCGTAGTGAACATAGTGGCGATTATGGGCATTTACCTCCTAATGCGTCTAAACGCATAGTTAACACGAGAGGCCTACGTCCAGCAGTGGACTATAATAGGCTGATGATGTATGTATGTATGTATGTATGTATGTGTACATACATGCGTTCTCACGTTCGCACGTGCAGTATTACAAAAACACTACAGCACAATCCTTTCCGGATTGTCTTTGTGAGTGGTTCTTTTGATTAAATAATCAAAGGATTTTGTTCAACGGCGCTCTATATTGAATTAACGTCAAAATTACCTCAACATTTTTAGACTCTACTACATTGTAACAAGGCGAAAAATGTATACATGTATTTGGCGTCGGCATCCTACGCCTGGAAGGTTGAATAATGGATGTAAAAACTTTGCTTTGGAGTTAATGAGAACAATTATTAGACTTCCCTTACTCATAAAACTTAAAATACAAGTACATTTTGTTCCTTTCTTGCGAACACAAATACCAGTGATAGATAAGGAAAAAATAATTTCAATGGTATTTTAGATTTGTATGACTTTTATAAATAATAATAAATAAATATCATGGGACATCTTACACAAATCGACCTAATCCCACGGTAAGCTGCTCAATTAAGGCTTGTGGTGTGGGTATCGACGATAATAGATACTTAAATACATAGACAGCCATGACCAAGGAACAAACATTTGTGATAAATTAATACACAAACAATGTCCTCGACGGGATTCGAACCCGGAACCTCCAGCTTCGTAGGCAGGGTCACTACCAACGTCTATTATCATGGATATGTTTGAGCACCTTGGCTACTCCTATATATCTAATGTCGATTGTAATTGAAGTTTGAAAACTGTAATGACTCAATTAAATACCTACTATATGTTGAATATTTTGTTAAGTTAATAATAATTGTAATGTATTAAACATAATTACCGTTAAAGGCTTGTTAATGATAGCTTAAATTAGACTTTATTGAACGGTTAATAATATCTTCATTATTTCGAATCTGTGTTCGTTTATTGTTCTATTAAGTCCCGCGATATGATGACAACAGGACTTCAATTCTCAGCTTATACTGTCTATTTTTATCTCTGTAATCTATTTTGATACGGTTGAGATTCAGACATTTTCAAATAAGGAAATATGAATTCAGAATGATAATTGATAACTAGAAACTAAAAAAACCGACCATGATCATGTCGGGCCATGCTCAGTGTAGGGTTCCGTAGTTATTCAAAAATGACTGGGCCGATTATGTTCCAAATAATTTTATTTTAATGTACTAAAGCCCACGATTTATGTCTTTTTTTCATATTTTTTGGACCTACGGATCAAAAGTTAGAAGGGGGGACACATTTTTTTTTCTTCTGGAGCGATTGTCTCCAAAAACATTGACTTTAGAAAAAAAAATTCTTTCAAGACCCATATTATTTTTTAGAGACCTATTCAATGATACCGACACTATAGGATTACAGCAAAAAAAAAACATCCCCACTTCACCAGTTGGGGAGGTACCCGAAAAAAATAGTTTTTTCTCATTTTTATTGTACCACTTTGTTGGCATGATTAATATGTATACCTGTACCAAATTGCAGATTTCTAGTATTAACGGCCATTGAGCTATGCTGCGGACAGACGGACATGCATGACGAAACTATAAGGATTCCGGTTTTTGCCATTTTGATCCTAAAAACCCTAAAAAGTGAAAACGTAATCGATTAATAAAATTCAGAGAGCTGTTTCGAATCTTATTAAGTTGTTATTGATTTAGGAATTAGTTGTTTTGATAGGAATCTGGTGACAATAAAGGTACGTTCCATACAAACATTTCGGGATATTTTGGGAAATGTGGTGGATTTCATAATTTAAAGACAAACGGGTCTTAATAGCGTAAACTTACATTTATTTATATCATGACGTTTCGGGCATCACGTTACACCCGTAGTCGCAGGCAGACACCCGATTAAGACCCGTTTTGTCTTTAAAATATGAGTGATAATTGTGAAAGTTTAAATCAATTTAATGTGGTGGAACTTGCTCATCAAAGCTTTTCGGCTTAATTGCTGTTCTCATTGTTGATTATATTTCTTTCAGTCATAACACAGTATATCGAAATGGTCAAACGCTTAAAAGGCTGGAGTAAGCGATAGAAGCACGCAATGATATCTTCAGTACATTAGGGGATGGTAAACAATAGATGAAAAGCACCTATTTTGTTGAAAATATCTGTCTGATGAGTATCATTAGGTTTCGCTCGGGTGATAGGTACCTACGCGTGATGGGTATTTAAGTGAGTAAATAAATAGTCAGCGGAGAGGTAAGTTATAAGTGTATTTCTTTCTTAATATTGAATCACTTATCGGTCCTTATTTTTCTAAGCAAGATTTTAACTGAAATTCAACGAACTAACAGAATTTTGCATTTTTTTGTGTTGTGTAGGTACGACAAATTATCTTTACACAACGGATCGGGATTTCGTCTTCATAAAGTCGATAACTAGCTCTAGAAAATTACCCAAAAAACTTCGCATGCGTATCGCAAGACTTTAAAATCTCACTTGGATGCAGAACCTTTCATTTAAAACGAATGGTAATATAAAAACTTAGCGATAAACAGAGTCATAGAAATACATTCCGTCGTCTCAATATATCGTTTATATCTCCATGTCATCTACGAGTATGTATAGTTTGTTGACAGCTCATAAAATTAAAAATAACATGAGTAAATATGGGTAAGTACCTAACAAGTATCAAAACAGAGATTTAGTAGTCTTCGAAAACGATCGCGAAAAAACACAGTTCTTGCATTGACTAGTAAGTAGATACCTAAGTAGGTAAGTAGGTAGGTAGTAGGTAAGTACCTACCTACTTATAGGTATTATTATTGGATTGCAAAAATGTAATTTATCTTTCTTTTGTCTCCCTTTACGTAACCCGACTGGTTAAATGTCGTTGCATGTTAAAACAAGATACAATGCATGTGCATCACATGTTTGAGACAATAGTGCGGAAAAATCTTCCATGGGAAGTGGAACGGTTTTTCTCGGTGCATTATTGTGGATATCGACGTGGTACGTGGTTCAAAATGTTATACATATTAATCGTAGGTATATGCGGTTAGAGATTATTTGATTTATGCGTTAACATTTAAGTCTTTGATTTGAATACTCATACTTAGACTCGGGATTTTACAAATAAATAAATATATATACATGTTTTACTGTGATTGTAAGTGTTTTTGTATTTGTCAGCCTCCGTAGCCTAATGGGTAGTACCCTGCCTACGAAGCTGGAGGTTCCGGGTCCGAATCCCGGCGAGGGCATTATTTGTGTATTTATTTATCACAAATATTTGTTCCTTGGTCATGGCTGTCTATGTATTTAAGTATCTATATGTATCTGTACCCCACTTCTACTATCTGTGTATATCTGTAGTACCCACATCACAAGCCTTAATTGAGCTTACCGTGGGACTAGGTCGATTTGTGTAAGATGTCCCAAGATATTTATTTATTTATTTGGTCAAGATATAAGTAACACTAGAATTTTGTTTATATTATTCTTTTTTAAAGAATCTACGGTAAGTTGTCCTTCTCTTACCGGTCACTGAATCTTGGTCATACTCTGCTAAATCTATCAAGATCAAGGTTGTCTTACCAGATATTAGTTCTATAATTATCTTATCAATAAAAGACACGTAAATTGAAGTCTAGATTAACTGGAAAGGAATAGAAACCTGCAAAACATGTTTGTACTCTAGAAATTTTCTTTTGTAAAGATACGAGTACTACGCGTTCTTGCCATCGGCCTTGCCTATAAAGGCTCTATGTTCCTATAAATATAGGAGGTAGGTATAGTATAATTATGTCTGCGTTTGCAGGTGGAGAAGAATATTATCAAAGAAAATTATATCAACTACCTACCTACCTACCTACTATGGATAGGTACGCGAGATAAAGTGTACCTAAGAAATATGCACAATATTTATAAATTTCTAAACTTATACAACAACAAATACTCGTAGATAAACTAGAAGAATAAAGTCTTTATTTGAGTAAACTACATTAAAATCATTTAAGTTAATTAAAAAATACCTAAATAATACAACTAGAACTGAGAAATTAAACTCAAGTAGGTATGTACGATATTTGTAAAGTTTTACAC
>JALPQI010007865.1:0-65519 GCA_025490895.1 Thaumatotibia leucotreta | reverse complement strand
CACTAGATTTCGGCGGCAAAAGATTTTGCACCACCTCTTTTGCATTCTTCTTCATTCTGGAGTAAGGCGTTAATAATTCTTAATCGCATGACGTGACATCGTAAATTATATAACTACGATTTGAACAATATTACTTATGGACAAAAACACAAAAAATAAGCAATCTAATTCGTTCCGCGTTTTAGTTTTTATCTGTATTCCTTTTTCGAAATATGACGCTTTAAATACTTGCATATTTAGCCAACGAATGAGGGTTTTCGATAATTTTTCTGCCACCAGGCGGCGCTTCGTACGCCCCTGGTCTCAACAGCTGTCAGATTCATACTATTCATAGGCACCTGGGCCTAAAATATTGAAATTCTATTTTATTTGGAAGAGAATTGATTTTGTAATGGATTACGACTAATACATGGTCGTCGAACTGAAGATTGAACTCTAAAACAGGCGCTCAAAGTCACTGGTATTCAAAATAATTACTATAACTTTGTTAATTTCATGAGAATTGACTTGGAACTATTTTATTTATTTAGTTTAGGTAACAATATGACTAAAGTAATGGTTTTCAGAATAAATAAACCTATAAATATGTTGAAAATTAAATGCGCGTATTTATTTTGACAGTTCGTTATAAGGTCGGCTCAGTGCTGCCATCTCACCTCCCCATAGCGGCAGAAAAAGTATCAAAAACCCTCATTGGAGCTAACTACATAACTATTTTGAAGCTAATTGGTTATTAAAACATAAGTAATAAATCGGATTCAATCTTAATCATATATTAAACAAGTATTAAATATACAGTTATATCAAGAAAATAAATCGATTCTCCTTAATATTTTTGCATGATTGACATTTTGAGGTTATTTTCAATGTCAATAATCGTTCTTTCAAACATCATAAACACCAGAAATGGCTGTTTAGGGGTTTCCAAAGTCAATTAAAAAAAAGTTTAGAGGTTGTATACACGGCATGCACAAAAGTGGTCCATACACAAACACTGAAAATGACGACTATCCTTTATTCTTGAACACCGTGAGTGTGGCTGTTTACGGGTTTCCAACGTCAATTAAAAAAAAATTACTTTAGTCCCTAGAGATTAATAAAGAGTTTTAGTCCCGATATGCAGGGACTAAAATAACATTTTAAGAGCATGAGAAGTGAAAATTATATTAAAACTGTAATTGAAGGAAAAGTGGAAGGAAAGAGGGGCTGAGGGAGACCAGGGCGAGCATTTTTGGACCAAGTGAAGGAGAAAATAACTGTAGTGTCGTATCAGGAGCTCAAAACATTGGCAGGACAACGAACGGAATGGCGTTTACTACGCCGACAAGAGCCAGGCTCGTAAGTAGAAGAAGAGAAGGGTGCCAGTATCAATATATATGGTGAGTCTCACGTACGAACAAGTCCAGCAACAAGGTTTGGTTGTGAACTGACGATTCAGAGTCATGATGTTCCGTGGCGTCAACCATGTCGCTCCAGCGGTAGGTCTCCGCCATCACAATGGGTTGAGGGTCATTCTTTGAAAATATGTCTGCGGTCTTATTCATCTGTCTTATACAAAATGTATGAAAAAGACAGAGGAATAAAACGCAATCGCAGACATATTTTCCAAGAATTACCCTTGACTAGATTGTAATTGTTTTAATTTGTATATTTATTTTGATATGTGTTTCACAGCATAAAAGTTTTTAAATTTAACTTTGAAGCGCCCTACCGTACAGATAGTGAAGAAATTAATAAAATCTAATCATAAAATACTTATACAAATCGTTATGCACTTCATAAAGAGGTGTTCAGACTATACCGTCGTCGTTGGTTTATTATACGACATCATGTATAGCCGCAGGGGCTGATTTAGTGGCCCAATTACTGCCGATCGAGCGCAATGATTCCATTAAACATGCAAATGTGTATGTTCACAGCGCGTCGTTAAGGCTGGTTCACACTATAAAACAGACGTCGCATTGGTGTAATCCGTATACGGTGACGGCGTGTAATGAGAGTTTTCGATATTTTAAACGAAGCCTGTATGCTTAGCACATGATTGGCGCGACAGTATCTCGCCGCGAGATAGTCTATCCGTCCCTCTTTTGTTAATATAGCTAGTGAAGGACGGGAGATCTATCTCGCGGCGACATACTGTCGCACCAATCATGTGCTAAGCCTGCTGAAGAAGCATCTAGCGGGCCAGCAAGGCGGTGGCAACTAACAGGTTACTGATTGTCTCCTGTTCGTTGCCGCCGCGATTTGGGCTCTACTTTTCACTTACGATCAGGTGGAGTGGAGCCACTTTGTAGTGCCAACATAAAAAAAAAAAAATTCTGCCACCAGGGTGCTTAGACAACTTGCCGATCACTAACGCTTAATCGTCAATCGTAAACGAAAGGCAGCTAACTGTCTTTGTCGAACTAATGTAAAAGAGTGATAGAGAGGGAAAACTACGATACGTTAGCAAGCGCTAGCGATTGGCAACTTGGCTAAGCACCCAGGCGACGCTACGTAGGCGTAAGGTCCAAACAGCTGTCAGATTCATAAGTACTGAACATAAAATACCAAAATTCTATTGTGTTTGGAAGTTTATTCATTTTGTAATGGATTACGACTAAATAACTGTCGCCGAACTGAATATTGAGCTCTAAAACAAGGGCCACAAAGACACTGGTACGAAAGAAAATCACTAGAACTTTGAACATTTCTTGGGAAATGACTTGGAACAGACTTTTTTATTTATTTTAGAAAACAATATTTTGTAAACATACGGTCAAAAACTGTTTAAAAAAATTACATGTTTTCTTAACATTAGACGGAATCCGGCATACTTCATACAACATTTTTAACTTAAAATTTGGTCAGAAGTTCACTTTAATTTTCTTCCCTTTCCTCATCACCATCAGCACATTGGCTAATTATAAAAATATGAGGTCAGCCATTAAGTTCTTTTATCACGTAATTCTCCAGGACTCTCCAGCTCCATCTGGGTCCATTGCATAAGGCATATTTATACTTGCATAAAGAAGTAAAACAAATGAAAAGCCGGTAGGTGGTCATCGCCGAGTTGGCCTGATCATAATTATAACTGCTTAGTGAAGATAACAGAGTAGATGATTGGACATCATCATCATCATCATCATCATCAGCCTATGATAGTCCACTGCTGGACATAGGCCTCTCCTATTGACTGTGTATAAACGCATTAGGAGGTAAATGTCCATAATCGCCACGCTGGGCAAGCGGATTGGCGATCGCAGTAATGTGTCCACGATGATGACGCTGCTGCCCGTCATCAATCTTTTATCAAATAGTGGTCAGTGATACTTTAATCCCTTATTCGACTCTTACGACACCCGCAGGAGGAGTTGGGGTGGTGATAAATGTATTCTTACTGCCGTCACCACACGGCGAATTGATGATTGGACATGCAGGGCTATTATGTTGTAACAAACCTCATCATTAACCATAAATTAAACTGAGGAAGCCTTTTTCAGTAATGAACTCATTTAATAAAGCCGCCGTGTATAACAGATACGTCCGTAATCCAAACCTTTCTATAAATTACCCAGTCGAGCAGAACACAAGGCGTATGGTAACCAAACGTAAAATTTTCGATTATAGTCCCTTTAGCCGAGAATATCTTGACAAATACCCTAATAAAAAGGCTCGGCGCCCAGCCGGGACGTTTGGAAACCCATTTACAAGCTTTATCGCAGCCATGGAAATAATATTTCGGGCCGTTATCGTCCCAAATTGATCTAATTTAAAATTATTGTTATCGCAAACCTTTTAATTTTATTACGGAGGATCATAACGATTTTTTCACCACAGATAACGCATACATGTTACTTCGGATATAAATATTTGTTGTTCGCCGCTTACAAACGATGTCATTAAATTACCAGCGCTGCGTCACTGTACGATAAAACGTAGCAAACTGAATTATGCCTCGGTAACTTTTTAATGAACTTCCACATGTCAATTATTCCGTACGAGATCAAATCGGGACATTAATTTGAGGAGGTATACGGGCTTTTATTGGGTCGCAATCGGGCCGCGGCAGCCGGAGTCCTTTGATTGACGCCGTATTCACTTGGAGATATAATTGCCTCTTAAGAGGAGAAAACATTGCTCGAATGATAAAATATTATTTGTGTGTGACAGGCTTTGTGGCGGGATGTGTACAGGCCATATCTCAAAGACACCCGTTGTAATTAAGTAGACAATGAGAGTTCATATTCGGCGGTGGGCGGGAGGGGTCCATTGTGCCTGGCTCGTTATCTGCAGACCAGTCTTTTTAGCTTTGTACGACAAAGTGCCTTCCCTGTAACTGTTTACTTCGATCGTTACAAGTCTGAGCGGTTACATTTATATAGCCATGTGTGTAGGTAATAAATGGTGAGTAGGCAGGAATGGAGACTGATTATTCGGAGTGGCCGCGAGTCAACTATCACCGTCACTTATTCTATCAAGAATAATGTAACGCCATTTTATGGCCGCGTCCAAAGAAGCAATAATGTCCGTCTGGGGACTGGCGAAGGCTTTGCTTCGCCAAAATAACCACTTATGTATTGTAGGGCTGAGTTCTACTAGTCGGTAATACATAAGTAGGGTTAGGAATTTTGGTGGCATTAGGTGAACACAACAATGAGAATGGTGGAATCGTTGTTTAAATATTTTATGATTAGTTTAATAAATAATTAATCAATATAATTTTAAACTTAAAATCTTAATCAAGGTCCCGCCGATTGTAAGTTTTAATTAATTTTACCTTTAATATTTGCCTAGGTACCTCAGAAATGAAATGTAGTAAAATTTCGTAATGTTGCTTTTGATTACTATATGACATAATTATTTTAGGGGCTTTGGGAAAACCTTGAAAATCAAGTCGCTACATTATCTCAAATAACATTTTTTTTTGTTGTAATATATAATTTTTCTCGCCCTCTAAAAGTATATTCATGCTACTTTAAATTTATTGATAAATCCAGCTCAAATCAAATATTAGTAATTATTTTGTGAGCTAATCATTTATTCAAGTAAAAATATTGGGCCACCCAAATCCTAACCCTACATAAGTAACTATTTCAGGCCTAGCGCTTAGCTGACTTTATTTCTGGGCGCAAACGGGAGAGGTGTGCTTAAACAGTATGTTCCAAAAATAAGGCAAGATTTAAATCGAATGTACAATTATCACGTGAGATATGGGTACGATACTTCGTGTGTCTTCACTTGTTACCCCTTCCGCCGAGCTTGCATGACTAACTACAACAGCAACAGACTAGTAGGCCCGTAGCATAAAATGAATAATCTTAAATTCAATGAGCATAAATAATAATATAGGTATGCTACATAATTATAAGAGGATCAGTTCGAAAATATTTATCATTAATCTAAAGTATCTAATATTCAGACACAAAATACAATGTAGGTACATTGTCAATTGAATAAATAACTATGAAAGTACAGATGGAATGTCAAGGACCTGCCAAAAACCACGACAAAACCTCAGCAAGGCAATCTAGTAAATATTAAATAAATTTCGCGTTTATAACCGCCGCAACGTAATTATACCGTCAAAAGTCTGAATAATTGCGCCTTCAAATAAGAGTGGTGACGGAAAATGCCCGATGTTATCTCAGACGCTAATGCTGAGAGAAAAAAAAGTTTATTTTCTTCTATAAAATAGATACAAAGAGCGAGATTATCCGGATTTTAGGGCCGACATCGATTCAGCGGCGCGGAAGGCAAACAATCGTCTTTTGTTGTCCATGCCCATTGAAGTTAGGTAATTAATTATACCCGCCGCCATTTCGCAGATTCACTTCTGCCGCGCGCGGGGATTGACTCGCGCCCTGGCAGCCGCCGCCGCTTCCACCGATTGAGCTTGATAATGTAAGATTTCAGCGGTTAAACTGATCCTGTATGGTAGTAAGTGTCCTTTATTTCTATAAAAGACACTTACTACCATACATAATACTACTACATAGTAGGTGTCCTTTATTTCTATAAAGGGCACCTACTACCATACCGTATAGACTTCTGTCTATACATATAGAAGGTTACAGTCGTAGCAATATACAAGTTGCAGAACATTCTCAAAATTGCCGGAATATATTCGGGAATTTCCGAGAAAATTATCGGAATTTCCCCCATGAGAATTGAAGAGTAAGTTCTCATTGAGAATGTTTCCATGAGAACTTATTAAAAAGGGTTATGAAGAACATTGTATTTCAGAGTTTAGTAAGCAAGGCATAAAATATACCTTAAAGGCATGTGTTAGCGACGCGCATCTAGTTCAACGTAATTTATTGTGTTGGCAACTATTTAGATATTAATATTTCAAAAAATAAGGTACTTTTAAGTTTCATTGTAACTTACCCTGTTTTATTTTTGTTAATGGCGGCCGCAGTCAGTTCTCTGTAAGACGCGAGCCACTCCGCTTAACTTTGTGCTAAGTTTTGAATAAAAAAACAGTTAAAACCTCATTCTGGACTTCTCATTCATCGAACCAGCGCCCACCAGTCACAAGCTGGTCCTTCGAACCGGATCATGTACCGCACGCCAGCAAAAATGGAAACGCGTAAGGCAAAGGCGCGTCGGGAACACGCCGAACACGTGGCGCTCGAGGAAGAACAAAGAAAAAGTGAGGTTATGCCGCTTGATCACCGTGCTTCGCCCTCCAAATCTTTGGATCCGATGGTCAAGAAGTTTATACAGAACACATTTAAGGTGACAAGTAGCATCAAATCCGAGCCGCTGCTACCTCAGAAGCACATTCTTGATACCAAGCCTGCAGCGTCGTATGTGGGAGCAGCTCTAAGAAGTAAGGGCTCAAGAAAATCCACAGCGTCTAAGGAAGCTAAGCGGAAACAGTTGGTTTTAGAGGCCACTAAGGAAAAGGCCGCTATTCAGATGGATTTAATTGACAAAACTTTAGATGCGCAACTCGCAGCACTTAGTGACGAGGAGGACCTAGACGGATACAGTTCACATATCGATGATGATTTACCTCTTCGTGACAAAATAACAGAGTGGGTTGAGCACCAAAGCCAGCATATGGAACTACCAGAGGAGCAGCACCCTGCCAACCATGGACTATTAGCGGGCGCGCCGCACACTCCGGTCCCAGCTTGGAAACCCACACCTGACGTGCACACTGCCTTCACCGAGCCGACCCAGCCACGGGCTGCACCTGGTTTAGCGGCGTACGCCACCGCCGATGACCCCATACCGGTGGCGCCGTCCGCGCCCGAAGGTACCGTCAACGCGCTCAACCAAACAGTGCAAATATTGGCCGGCGCCCTAAAGGACCTAACTACCGCTAACAAGCAAGTACCTAGTGCAAGTTTACTTAGCCGTATGAGTACACCGAAGGACCTGCCTGAATTTTCAGGCGACCAATTAGAATGGCTTCAATTTAAGCAGGCCTACCAGGAGTCCACCGAGGTCTGTAAGTTTACAGACAAAGAGAATTTATGGAGGCTTCGTAAATGTCTTAAAGGAGCCGCACGAGATGCTGTCACAGCTTTGTTTATTAGCGCCACGTCGCCCGACCGGGTTATGTCGACATTGGAGCTACGTTTTGGAAATCCTGACAGCATCATCTCGCGAATTCTACAAGACATCAAGAAGCTACAACCGTTGCAATCCGAATATCATAAAGATATAATCATCTTTGCGGTGAAAGTTCAAAATTTCGTCGAAGCCGTGCGTGCCCTAGGACGCGAACAGTACCTACAAGGCATGAATATAGTCTCCGTCATCCTGTGCAAGTTACCTACTGTACTAATCTCCAAATGGGCAGACTACAGTTTTAAACTACTTCAAGATTCGCAGAAATCAAGGTTAGTCATTCTGTCAGACTTTCTTAATGACGAAGCAATGAAGATTTCTACTACAACAAGTTTTTTTACTACTACGCGCAGTGATGTAAATAAAAACAAAAATAGCGATCATTCATCTTCACGCACACAGACCGTGTTATTACAAGCCGAAGAAGGCGATTCTAAGTGTTTATTTTGTAGAACAGCTGTGCATAAAATAACTGAGTGCAAGCATTTTAAGAAAGCACTACGAAAGGTGCGATGGCAACACGTTAGAAAACACGGTTTATGTTACAAATGTATAGTCTCCAAACACGAACGCGAAACGTGTAACGCCCCTGCGTGCGACAAGGACAGCTGCGGAGCTCCGCATCATCGCCTACTACATTATCCGGTAAACAACCGCAGTGCGCGTGACGTCACAGCGCCCGCGCCGCTACCGAGTGCAAGTGTACCGAACAGTAGTTCCGCGATAAACGTATTCGTGCCGGGCGAGTCCGCGTTCAAGCCAGTGACGGAAACGTTAACTCATATAAACACATCTGACAGTAAAGCGCTTCTAAAAGTCGTACGCGTCGTTGTTCATGGACCTAGCGGAGCAATTAAATGTACGGCACTTCTAGACGATGGATCCTCGG
Organism: Thaumatotibia leucotreta; assembly: GCA_025490895.1. NCBI lineage: Eukaryota > Metazoa > Arthropoda > Insecta > Lepidoptera > Tortricidae > Thaumatotibia > Thaumatotibia leucotreta. Next base: position 57,067 of record JALPQI010007865.1, on the reverse strand, counting down.
TTAGTTTACTAAGTTCGAGTTTAGCGCGGCGCGCGGGACTGCACGGGCACACTAGCACGCTAAGCACGCGTGGCGCATTCCCCGGAACCGAACTAGTGTGCAAGTCTACAATCGTAAATATAAACCTTACGGGTATGGACAATAAGGTACATAATATAAGAGTGCGTTGTGTTGATGATTTAGATATACCGTTGCAAAGTCTATCTCTTGTTAATTGTAGTAAACATTCACACTTAAATGACATTAAAGATAAACTATGTATCTCCGATACTAAGCCTGACTTGTTGATAGGTCAAGATAACTATCACTTGTTGTTGCCATCACAAATTAGAGTCAGTAAATATAGCGAGTTGTGTGCTAGTTTTACACCTTTGGGCTGGTGTGTACATGGAAAGGTGCTAGTGCCGCGGGCCGCCCGCCCGCCCTTGCAGGTCGAATCTAACCTTTTCATTTCAGCTCAAGACATGGCAGATAACCCAGAGGGTCTAGATCTGTTACGACAGATACACGAGGAGGTCCGGCTGTCATTCAAGGTGGACGCGCTGGGCGTGTCGTGCGCACCGCCGCGGCAGCACGCGGAGGACGCGCGCGCAGCGGCGCAACTCGAGAACTCCGCGCAACTGCGCGCCGGCCGCTGGCACGTGGGACTGCCGTGGAAGGACGAGAGCTGCGCCATGCCTAACTCTTACCCGAGCGCTCTTAACAGGATGAAGGGCATCGAGCGAAGGATGACCAAAGACACCGGGTTTGCTGAAAGGTATCGGGAGCGGGTAAGTCATTTACTTCAAAACGATTATGCAATGGAGCTGTTGGACGATCAGATAAGACCCAAAACATGGTATCTCGCTCATTTCGGGGTGGATAACGTGAACAAGAAACGTCTACGATTGGTTTTCGACTCGGCTAATAAGGTAAACGGCGTTTGTCTCAACGATTTTCTTCTGACAGGTCCTGATATGCTGTCATCACTGTTTGGTATTATGTTACGCTTCAGGGAAAACAAAATAGGAGTAACCGGTGACATCAAGGACATGTTTTTACGGATAAAAATTCGAGAGGAAGACCAACATGCCTTAAGATTTCTATGGAGGGACAACCCTACGGCCGAGCTAAAAACGTATGTAATGACGTCACTTCCTTTTGGCACTAATTGTAGTCCTTTTATCAGTCAGTTTGTCAAAAATATGAACGCGCGTAGGTTTCAGTCGACTATGCCGCGAGCTGTGGACGCGATTTGGAACTCGCATTATGTAGATGACTACATAGATAGTTTCCCCGACGAAGCCACGGCCATACAAACGGTAAGAAACATAAGTCATATTCACAGTGCCGGTGGATTCGACATGAGAAACTGGACTAGCAACAGCGTCGCAGTTCTGAACAGTTTGCCAAATCAAACCTTAGGGACAGCCGCCGTAAGGTTTAAGATTGGCCAACAACAGGAAGGTGAGCGTACACTCGGGCTGATATGGTACCCGGCCGAGGATGTGTTTCAATTCGATGTATCGTTAAAACGGATTCCCGAGGATATTATCAACGGCGATAAGCGCCCTACAAAGCGTCTTATGCTTAAGGTAATAATGTCAATATTCGATGTGTTAGGATTTTTATCGCCTTTTACAATTCAAGGCCGAATTATTCTACAGGATACCTGGCGGTTAAATATCGACTGGAACGATTACATTCCGGACGATATTTACAACAAGTGGCGTAAATGGGTCGATTTACTTAATGTTATAAATAATATTCGCATACCTAGATGGTACCATTCAGCTGTGCCCGAGCGCGACAGAGACGAAAGGTCGTCAACCGTGCGAGAGAGGGTGACAGCAGATTACCTAAGCGGTGCGCCTGCTCCCACCCGCCAGCTATCGGCGCCCGCGCCTGGCAGCGATGCGGTGACGTCATGGGCTACGACGCGCTACGAACCCGTAGCCGATCCTACAAACGCTACGCCCACAGGTAATGCTAACGTAGGCTATAATAATTTACAATTGCATTTATTTTGTGATAGCAGTACTCGAGCTATGTGTACTGTTGCTTATTGGCGATGGGAAGTAGATAGTTGTATAAAAGTTGCCTTTATCGCCAGTAAATGCAAAGTTATGCCTGTTAAGCCATTAACGGTACCCAAGGCCGAGTTACAAGCAGCTGTTTTAGCGGCGAGGCTGGCTACAACTATAGGTAAGGAGCACAAATTAATTCCAGAGCGTCGATACTTTTGGTGCGATAGCTCAACAACTTTGCAGTGGATCCGTAACAATACGCGCACATATAAAACGTTCGAAGCGAACCGGCTGGGCGAGATTGATGAGTTATCCCGCGTTGACGAGTGGAATTATATACCTACTAAATTAAATGTAGCTGATTTAGCTACGCGGGAGACTTTCGATCACACTCAACTGGATAATTGGTTCGCGGGTCCGAACTTTTTATATCAAGACGTATCTTTATGGCCAAAGGACATAATTTTGCCGCAGAAAATAGTCGAGATTCCTGAGTGCGTTGCCGTGATACAGGTATCTCCATCCATCGGATTAGGCGTACCGGATCCACTCCGGTTCTCTTCTTGGCTTCGTCTAAGGCGAGCCACGGCTACAGTACTATCGTTTATCGATAAGTGTAGGGGTCTCTCGGGACAAATTAACTGCAGCATGATGGACCGCGCCGAGCGGCTGCTGCTTCAACACGCGCAGATGGAATCCTTCGGCGACGACATTGCTGTACTCCGAAGAGGTAAGCCATTGCCTCGCACCAGTAAATTATTGTCTTTGTCACCGGTGTTAGACAAATATGGTCTGCTGCGAGCAGGCGGACGCATCGATGCCGCTGAGGATGTACCAATTAATGTCAAGAGGCCAGTGGTACTCGATGGTCGGCATCCTGTGGCTAAACTGATTATCGTGCAGTATCACGTGCAGCTTGCCCACGGGAACCAGGAGACCGTCGTTAACGAGGTGAAACAACGGTATTGGATCTTACGTTTAAGACCCACCGTAAAGTCCATAGCATCGAGGTGTATGCTGTGTAGGATCCGGAAGTGCCAACCACGAGTTCCACGAATGGGCGATTTACCTAGGGCTCGGATGGCGCACCATCAGCGTGTATTCTCACACTGCGGTTTGGACCTTTTCGGCCCAATGGAGGTCGTCGTGGGTCGACGCCGGGAGAAAAGGTATGGCGTTTTGTTTACCTGCTTGACCGTGCGCGCGATCCACATCGAGCTGGTTCCCTCGCTGACGTCAGACTCGCTCATTTTGGCACTGCGGCGAATGGCGGCCAGGCGTGGCTGGCCGGTACACCTGTTCTCAGATAATGGTACGAATCTACGAGGAGCCTGTACCGAGTTGCAGAGATCGATGCGGGAACTGGACGCTGAGGAGCTAAGAAACCAAGGTCTCAACAAAGGTGTGGAATGGACTTTTATCCCTCCCGCTACCCCCCATTGGGGTGGGGCGTGGGAAAGGCTCATTCGTAGCGTAAAGACGTCTCTTAAAATCGTCTTAAACCAGCGCGCACCACGGGACGAAGTATTAAGCACGTTCATGGCGGAAGTAGAAAATATAGTTAACAGTCGTCCCCTGATGCACGTGTCCGTTGAGAATGGTGGTGTAGAGTCTGTCACTCCAAACCACTTCCTTCTTGGTACATCATCGAACCTGCCGACTATTGGAAAGTTTGATGACTCTGATCTGTACCTGCGTAAATACTGGCGTACAGCTCAGAAACTGTCCGATATGTACTGGCAAAGATGGGTAAAGGAGATTCTACCCGACCTCATACCAAGAAGGAAGTGGCACGAGGAACGGAAACCGTTGCAAGTGGGCGACCTCGTCCTTGTCGTGGACCCGAACTCTCCCCGCAACTCGTGGCCCAAGGGTCTGGTGACTCAGACGTTCCCTGGCCGGGACGGGCGCACGCGGCTGGTGGAGGTGAAGACGGCGACCGGGACGTGGCGCCGGTCCGCGGCACGCGTCGCACCTATCTCTTTGGTAGAAGAGTGCTAAAGCACTAGGGTGGGGAATGTTAGCGACGCGCATCTAGTTCAACGTAATTTATTGTGTTGGCAACTATTTAGATATTAATATTTCAAAAAATAAGGTACTTTTAAGTTTCATTGTAACTTACCCTGTTTTATTTTTGTTAATGGCGGCCGCAGTCAGTTCTCTGTAAGACGCGAGCCACTCCGCTTAACTTTGTGCTAAGTTTTGAATAAAAAAACAGTTAAAACCTCATTCTGGACTTCTCATTCATCGAACCAGCGCCCACCAGTCACAGCATGTATTTGTATATACAACGGTTTTGGCATGATTAGACTGCTTGTAAAATTCAAATTGCCGAGAACATTATCTATAGAAGTTTCGTAACTTATGAAATTTCTCCGAGGTACATTGCTATACAGACGTAGTGCAAAATCATGTTCATTCATATTTTTATGGAAACATCCGAATTTATCATTATATCTCAATTAACTTCTGTGTACTTGGATACTGAAGTTCGTTGTGGCAGCGAATTAATTCACACGTCGTGTACATAACTAGTACAGTCGACGTCAAAGATATCATTACGGTTTAAGTGCCAAAAATATATTTACACGACTTTCTTGCCTTGACATTATCTTTGACGTCGACTACATGTCGGGCTTCGACCGATAGTGTTTCGGACGAGGACCCTCTTAATGGGTCGAAACATGTCGAGCAATCATCGACTTACATAAATTGAAGGTTAAGTGTCTTCTCTATGGTAATATTGTCAAATAGTATTTATTTATTTATTTATTTTATTGAAATAAAAGTTTACACGTCATTACAGCTTACACCCATGCGTCATGAAAATAAAATTAAAAGAGATACAGATAAAGTTACACAGATAAAGGTACATATTCAAAAAAACATTACTAAGTAGATTTAGGTGACACAACAGCGTGGATCTGTCGAGTCATCTGAACCGGCGTAGGGTTCGGCAGATTGCCCCGGAACCGCCGAAACACAACGCCCTTCGGCCAGAAGTAATTTCTATATTACCTATATATTTTTTATTATTGTACCAATAACTATTAATTTATACTAATTGAATTTATTATATCATGAATTGTATTCTTAGAATGATGAAACGTTGACATGTAATATTGTAATATTATGAATAAATGAGTATGAGTATGAGTATGAGTATATATTTATATTTCAGTTATGTATATTACGACAAATTTTATTACATATGTAACTGGGGCATATTTTTTCAGTAACTATGAATCAGCTGTGTTTTTGCACTCGCCTGTACCGTGGAATAAGTAAATATTAAATAAATTAGAAAATACTTTATCTCTTCTCATATGTATGGCTTGCAGTAATTGGAAATGAAATGAAAGTTATATTCCTTTAATAGATATTATCTTATTCGCCAATTCTAGTTGAATTTAATACTCTCTCTGGAAAATAATTATATTCTTGGTTAGTGGTTTCTTGGAAGGTTTTAATTAAAATATTAATTTTAAACAGAGAGGGCCAACGGAGGGGTCCAAAGTTTTTGTAACGAATACTTCTTAAGTAATTCAAGCATTTATATTATTATGATGACATAGAATCGATCGCAATTTAATAGCAACATCTAGCTACTTATACAAATATACTTAGACGAAATAGACTGAATCGCGTTGGTCTTGGACTTATACCTTTTTGATCCATGAGTCCAAAAAATATGAAACAAAATAATGAATAGTGGGATCATAGAATATTTTAAAATAAAACAATCTCGAACGTAATCGGTTTAGATGTTTTTTATAAACTACGTAACCCTACACTGAGCATGGCCCGACATGTTCTTGGCCGGTTCTTTACAATCAACAGCATATATTTTGAGGGTGCTCAGATAATCCACCCGCACACATTTTTCAGTGTTGTTCAATACCTAAAAAAAAGAATATTGGTAAATACCCCATTTTAAATAATCCATATCATAGGGCTTGTCCATTAATCACGTCATACGGTATAGGGGGAGAGGGGGTCCGGAAAAATCACCAATTATCACCATAGAGGAGGAGGGGTCATCAGAAAAATCACCTGTAATTTTTCGTTACTCTCTGCTATAGCTATATATTATATTTGCTAGCTTATAGCTAGTAAAACAAATGTATACTTTTTTAAAACACTATTTAAATAAAACCAGATGTCAAACTCTAAACTGATTTTTAAATCTTCGCGGATATTACCTCTACTCACGTGTGCTTAATAAAGTACGTAAATTCAAGTGTTATTTAAAGAGGACTACTTAAGCAATAAATTATTATTGCTTATATTGGCTAGAGGGGGGGGGTCCTGAAAATATCACCAAATATCACTATGGGGCATGGGGGGGGTCTAAAAAAAAGCCCAAATCGTATGACGTGATTAATGGACAAGCCCATAGCAGGCTCTTTCTAACTCGTAAAAAGTGTACTGAATCGTGTTTATTTTTACATGAACCTTGTTTGTTTGTTTATTATCTCGACTTCATAACGGCCTGTTTGTTGTTAAACGCGATTTTTGTCACGTTGCGATATGCTTCCATGTAATGTGGTCGGGTACAATGGTTTTGATAAGGGAAGGTGTGGTAAAATAAGGGTATATAATTGTTTAGTCGAGCTTCTCAGTTCTCAGTAGCTGAAGAATTATATGTATTAACATTTCAGATACCTAGCTTTCGGTGATAAAAAACACAGTGAGAAAACCTGCATATCCGCGAAGAAATTCAAAGGTGTATGTGAAGTTCCCAACCCGCTTAGGGCCAGCGTGGGGTCTAATAGCCCTATCCCTCTCATATTTGAGAGGAAGCCTGTGCCCAGCAGTGGGACATTATATAGGCTAAATATATTTATATATGTCGGAGTCGCGCTTCAGTTGGTGGCAGACCTGTACGACACGTCGAGTCATCGGACGCCAGAATTGTGTTATTTTATTTACGATGAGAACGGTTTTGTTTGCAATGTTTACAATTAATTTGTTAAAGAGTTCGAAATCTAGAAAACGATAAGCAATGTATTGCTTGGAATGGTCTTTGCTTTGATCCATGCAGATTGCAGTTAGATAATAAAATCCGGTTAAGATCTACCCGCCTGTGAAGCAGGTAGTTTATGACCTGACAGTATAAAAGGTCACTAGCGCTGTTTTCATGATGCATTCGCGCGTTAGACTTAGAAAGAAGTAATTCTTGCTTTAGACATTGAAAAGTTAATTCATTCTGATTCCCGCGTTAGACTTTGAAAGATTGATTCTTGCCTAGACTTGGAATAGATTCAGATAATGATCATTCCTTCCATTAAGTCAGTCTATCTTGAGACCGCGAATAGATTTGATTAAGTGAACTCCAGAGTAAGAGGAGTTGACTAGATTCAGTAGTTCATTAGATTCAGATTCAGATCCTAGCATCCTGACGAAAGACGTTATTTCTTGTGTTTTGAAATTGGTGAAGCATGGACTCAAACTTAGAACTCTCCAGTCGTTTTCCATCAGTTGTTGTTGCTGTTTAAAGTGTTTTAATTAATCGTGTTTTAAGTGTGTACCTATTGTAATGATCTAAAATTGTAATTACCAATGATTTGAAAAGATTAAAACATACAACCCGCTGAGTTTCTTCCTGGTTCTTCTCTGTTGTGGTTTAACTCTTGCGAACCAGAGTAGTAATAAAAAAAGATCTTATTTCATCTTGTGTTTTTCATTATGAGCCCATGCTTACACCCATAAGTGCGTAGATAGCTAAACCATCTCCCTATAGCTCGGCCGGAACCTGATATAAAAGGGCCCTACGCCGAAATCAGAAGTCGGGATCGGGATTCACCAAGCTCACAAAACAGTGAGTGCTAGTTGATAATGTAACACAATGTAAACGGTAAGGTTTAAAATCGACAACAGTTGGTAAGGTAATGATTGTTCCCAATTTTTACAGTAAAGTTACGTGATTGTGACAAAGCAGTTATCTAACTTTGTTCTTTTTTGTGATTTCTGTTGTAACGATACGTGTGGGTACCCACCCACTTGACCAAAAAAATTACAGTAATTCTAGTAATTTCAGATGATATCATGGCCCATAGTTGTTTGTTTCTTAGTTTTGAATTACCAGCAATTCCGAAATACGGGCAAGTAGCCCTTTGTTTCGTTTGTAGTGTGCGAAAAATTAATTCTCGATCATGACAAACATTTGTAATCCATGCCTGTTGTGAAAACTTTTCTATGCGTGTGAAATTACCGTTACAGATGTTCAACCTCAAGATCACTGTGAGAGTGGTCAGCGGTTTCGTCCATGATGACTATGCTGTGGTGATGACAATTTATTGCAAGGTGTACCAGAAAATAAGAAAAACTGCCAAAGACCCGAGTTTTGGAGCAACAGGAATAAAAGGACAGGTTTCGTTCCAATTGTTTTAATGCAAATTCGAAGTAGTAATTTAAAAATTAACGGTTGACATTTGTTTGTAGCATGAAGTTTTTGTGTCCTCAAAACATTTTATTATTTGCAAGATTAACTTGGTTGTAGTAAAATGAAGTCCATCATTATTTTAATGACAAAGTGTACTAGATGCCAATACCCTAAACTTAACTTTCTAGTCTCGTTAGAGCCCAACCTCATCGGGCTGAGCCCGCGTGCAAATTATTTCTGTGATGAAACTGATACCGTACAATTTGATATTTTCAGTTCAACATGTTGAACCAGAGCAACCTGCCGGCATCATGGCTGTTGCTGTCATCGTGTCCCGACGGCGTGGCAGAGGATGAAGACTGGTGTCGCTGCTGCCTTCCGTGAACACGTGGTGCAACGCGTGGTGTGTCCACACCATTACAACAGACAGCGTTGTTAATCCGGTGAGAAGTTCACATTTTGTTGGGCTATTTGAGCCCTGAGCTAATTAGTGAAACTAATGTTGTAGTAGTCATCGAGGGCTTATCTTTTTGAGTTTATCAAATTGAAAATGCCGATGATGATGAAGGTCATGATGAAGGTCATGATGAAGGTCATAATGAAGGTCATGATGATGGCCATGATGAAGGTCATGATGATGGCCATGATGAAGGTCATGATGATGGCCATGACGAAGGTCATGATGATGGTCATGATGGTGGTCATGATGATGATCATGATGACGGTTATGATGTTGGTGGTGATAGTCATTTCTTATTATTTGGGCTGTCCATAGTTTCAATTTGACTACTTTAGTTTAATTAAAGTTGTGGATTATAATTATTGGAATTGGTCATTTAGTTTGCAATCGTATAATGAAACTTTTTACATTCAATTTGGTTACGTTTCTCAGACTGCATACACCATTTTGTCATTCGTAATCGTAGGTGTAAAATCGGATCTATTTTTCCGTCTCCGTGCGGCCACGATTGTGGGTGGCATGCGTTTGGTTTGATGGTGTAATCGGTCGATGTGTTTTTGGTTTGGTTACCGGATGGAGGTAGACCAATTATTGCTGGATGGAAGCAATGTGGCTTGGTTACCGGATGGACGTAGACCAATTTTGTTGTTGCTGGATGGAAGCAACTGTGGTTTTGGTTACCGGATGGAGGTAGACCAACTTTAGAGTACTGTAACCTATTTGTTATTTTTGTTGAACAGTTTCATTTGACTATTGCAGAACTATGTCTGTTACTGGTTAGTAAAGTAGTATGAAGTTAATGACTGGTTAAAATTCAAATTACAAAGTGGGTTATTTAATTTTCTGTTAGTAATGTGAGTACATAGGTACTCATTGGAAACTTAGAATTTTGTTTTCTGTAAAACTGTTATTAAGAAAACTACAACTTTATTTTCGCTTTTATTTTTACTATTATGCGTTAGAATTGGTAATGCCACGAAAGAAGTTATTGTTGTTGAATGTAATTGATGACTATGACACATGAGTTTTCGATGAACAAAAAACGTGATTTTTATTTTAATAAGGAAGTCTCTTGACTGGACTTGATTCGTTAATGTAAATTATTTTTTTTTTAACTGGTAAAATTAAGCTGGCACTATCAAAATTGTCAAAGTTTTTTTGTGTGTGACTTTGTGCTGATAGAACGCAATCAGACAAAGTTGAAACCTAAATTCAAAGACCCGTTTAAGGTCTTGGAGGTACTTGATGGCGATCGTATTAGTTTGAAGGAACTTAACTTTAAATGCACCTACAAGTACGCTCATGACCAAATTAGAAAATGCGTCAATGTGGAAACTTGTCTCTCATAATCTAAACCTAGTACAAGTGATAAAGTTGAGCAAGCATCTTGATTTTTTTTGTTTTTTTTTTGGCCGCACCGTAGTCACGTGCCGTAGTTGTAACTGTGGCCTTATGGTCGTTCAGAGCGCAATGCTCGGCACTGATACGGCGGGGGCCTGAGTCTATGTGACTAGATTGTGATATGGCTAATTTGGATTGGCCGAGAATCTTGTTGATTCTGTTGTGAGAAGTTAAAAATCATGATGTAAGCTTGTGTGTGTTGTTCATAATTCGATTAAAAGAAAAGTATCTCGAGACATTTTTCCCGAGTTCTATTGTAATGTTTTCATAAAATGAGGCTATCAAAGCCAGGTGGTACTAATGCAAGAGCAAGCATTCAGATTTAAATTGGAATTAATGAAATGACATGAAGTAATTTTTAATTCAGTTGAAAATAGTTGAATTTCATTTTCCTTGAGAAGAATTGATTTTTTTTACGGAGACAGATGTTGGTCAGGGTGACCGAGCTGTAACAAAGATTACTGGTGTACGTGTTTGTTTCAGACACAAGCGAGGACGCTTGTCACGTCAGAATGGCCGTGTCGGAGTCGCGCTTCAGTTGGTGGCAGACCTGTACGACACGTCGAGTCATCGGACGCCAGAATTGTGTTATTTTATTTACGATGAGAACGGTTTTGTTTGCAATGTTTACAATTATTTTGTTAAAGAGTTCGAAATCTAGAAAACGATAAGCAATGTATTGCTTGGAGTGGTCTTTGCTTTGATCCATGCAGATTGCAGTTAGATAATAAAATCCGGTTAAGATCTACCCGCCTGTGAGTGTGAAGCAGGTAGTTTATGACCTGACAGTATAAAAGGTCACTAGCGCTGTTTTCATGATGCATTCGCGCGTTAGACTTAGAAAGAAGTAATTCTTGCTTTAGACATTGAAAAGTTAATTCATTCTGATTCCCACGTTAGACTTTGAAAGATTGATTCTTGCCTAGACTTGGAATAGATTCAGATAATGATCATTCCTTCCATTAAGTCAGTCTATCTTGAGACCGCGAATAGATTTGATTAAGTGAGCTCCAGAGTAAGAGGAGTTGACTAGATTCAGTAGTTCATTAGATTCAGATTCAGATCCTAGCATCCTGACGAAAGACGTTATTTCTTGTGTTTTGAAATTGGTGAAGCATGGACACAAACTTAGAACTCTCCAGTCGTTTTCCATCAGTTGTTGTTGCTGTTTAAAGTGTTTTAATTAATCGTGTTTTAAGTGTGTACCTATTGTAATGATCTAAAATTGTAATTACCAATGATTTGAAAAGATTAAAACATACAACCCGCTGAGTTTCTTCCTGGTTCTTCTCTGTTGTGGTTTAACTCTTGCGAACCAGAGTAGTAATAAAAAAAAGATCTTATTTCATCTTGTGTTTTTCATTATGAGCCCATGCTTACACCCATAAGTGCGTAGATAGCTAAACCATCTCCCTATAGCTCGGCCGGAACCTGATATAAAAGGGCCCTACGCCGAAATATATATAACATTTCAGATAGAATTTAAGTGTAGAAGACCGAAGAGCTGGCGACTTCTTCGCACAACGCATCAGTATTGCGATATAGCGAGGAAATGCCGCCAGGATGCTCTGTACAATGCCACAAGGGCCAACCTTAGATTTGTTCAGGTTAGTTGGCTTAGTTAGATTTAAGTTATGTATATAACTTGTATCGTTTTGAAAGGATCTATATCTGGATCCCTAACGTTTTTTGACCTATTCTTGCATTTACTAACGTTTTATGTCCGAATGATCATTTGTCCTAACGCCCATATGCCATATCTTTAATTTTCCTAATATCGTATGGATGATTTTTGTTTTCCCTAATGCGTTATATCCTAATCATCATTTTCCATATCAATTATTCATCCTAACGTTATATGTAATAATAGTCATGTATCATAATTGTCAGTAAGCCTAATGATTGATAATCCTAATAATCGTATTTCCTAACTTTGTATGGCCTATTGTAGTTTATCCTATATTTTTTGTACTCAGATTAAGTCAGATTTAGTCCCCATTATTTGATGTATTCTTGAATAAATAGGTATCAGAATAGACATTCATCGTAATTTTGACCAAAACCAACTTTTTTTAAAATTTTAGGTCGAATATCTCGACCATTTTTGATTTCGGGGAAAAGTTTTCTGGGTTGCAACAAAAAAAAAATAACCTCGAAGTCTTCTAACCTAACCTATCCGAGTCGGATCTGGCCCGGAAGGTTTTGTTCGCTCGCTTCGCTCGCTCACTGCAGATTTAGTCCCCATTATTTGATGTATTCTTGAATAAATAGGTATAAGAATAACACGACATTCATCGTAAATTTGACCAAAACCAAGTTTTTTTTTAATTTGAGGTCGAATATCTCGGCAATTTTTGATTTTGGGGAAAAATTTTTCCTACGAAACAGGCTTATTTTAGCGTATTCTGCACGCTAAATTAATAAAAAAAATATTGTGCAACCATTACCGACATTATGAATAAATATTGTTATTGCTATTGTTCGCTAGGACTTCTGTCTCTTAGGAAAACAACATTTAGGCTAAATGACATGAGGTGAAACGTTATTAGGGATTTCGAAGAATATACCAAATAACATTGGGGTTTTTAACAGTTATGGTAAAAAATGATTTGGGCAAGTGAGTTTTAGGGCAATCATTACATTATGGAAAATGAGTGTTATTGCAACTGATCGATAGGGCTAATGCCCATTAGTGCAAAACAGTTCGGGCAAGTGATTTTAGGACAAACGATGTTAGGGATCTCGAGGGAGACCCGTTTTGAAAATTAAGAACGATAACAAAAAACCGGCCAAGTGCGAGTCGGACTCTCGCGCGAAGGGTTCCGTACCATTATCAATTTATTTAAAAAAAATACAGTTAAATCAACCTACCTCAAAATCTATAGGAGATAATTTAATCAAACCAAAAATCGTTGATAGAGTTTATTAATGTGCATAACATATATTTTTTATAGAATTTTATATCGCGTAGTTTCAAAAATAGAGGGGGGGGGGACACATTTTTCAGACTTTGAGAGCTGATATCTCGGAAACGATTTGCTTAAATAAAAATATGATTTATAAACCTTCATATAATTTTCAAAGACCTTTCTATTAATACCCCACACGCTTATGTACAACTAAAAAAAAAATTCTATCCCTCAGTTACATGTATGGAGGGCCCCCACCCCAATAGTTTTTTTTACAATTTAGTATCATAATCATGTAGCGGTTCATACAACACATATCCTTACCAAATTTCGTTATTGTAGCATTTATAGTTTCCGAGTAAATCGGCTGTGACAGACGGACAGACGGACAGACGGACATGACGAATCTATAAGGGTTCCGTTTTTGCCATTTTGGCTACGGAACCCTAAAAATAAGGGTGTACTTCTAATGAATATGTTCCCATATCATGGGTTAGCCCTTTCACAGCTGACAATAAATAAATGTTCGTTTAGAACTCTAACACGTTGTCAATAGAGCTGAAAATCATATCTGCGATGATAACGAGTTAGGTTTGTAATCACCTGTGAAAGGGTTAGGTACTATAACAGAATTGATTAAAAATTACACATATTAATGTAACCGAAAAGTATAATAAGATTACTTTTTCTCAACTCTGCCAGAGATAGCTAAAATAAGTCTACTGCTACTTTTACAGCAAAACAGATACAACAAGAAATTTGTTAACTGACATTGGGGACACTTTACATCTCCAAAATTATGTATTATTGACATTAGAGAATATACATCTCTAGTTTAATTTAATATTTGAGTTTAATTTACTGTGATGTCATATTTAAATAGGTATTGGCTGTTGTCCTTTAAATGATAAGAATAGTTGCTTTGTGATTGTCACTAAATTGTTAATTTTCTATTTTATTATTACTGTTAAAATCATGACGATTAGAGACCTTTTACATCTCTAAATCTTAATATCTCTTTATTCTGACAACTAGAGAACCTTTACATCTCTAGTAGTATAGATATAGATACTTAATAATGTTGTGAACTTGTACAACAATTTTTATTTTTTTTAATATTATGATCCTTTATTTATTTCTGTCTTTTATAAAAATGTCATAATAATCTTTTTTTTATGTAATACATTCTTTAATGCATGTTATTTTAATAAGATATATTATTATACTGTTTTGAAAAAATAAGTCCACCTGAGTTTCTTACTGGTTCTTCTCAGGAACGGCGTAGGGTTTGAACCAGTAGTAGTTTTTTTCGCTCTCTCTTGATAATGTCAGACGATTCGAAAGTGCTTATTAATAAGCTTACTTGAATAAAGAATAGTTTGACTTTGACTTTGAATTAAATTTTGCGTAATTTAAACACCTGTGCTAAAAAGTAAGCATATAAGTACGCGTTTTCATTAATAAAATAAATAAATCAAAAGACGCTCGTGTCAAGACATCGTATAAAAATCTATCCTTCGCACTTATTTCATTATACACCTTTTCCGTTTATTTGTCAGGCAAAAATATATCTTGACCTTTTCTAAAAATAGGTCGAAGGCAGAGGAGATATTGTTGTACAAATAGCCAACGCAAATATTACTCGAGGAATTTGAATGTGTAGCAATTTTAGGTCCTACGTATACCATTTTTCAGTTGAAATTAAAAAAAAGGTAAACTAAATATGGCTGACCTTCCATAGCACTTTGACGTCTTTGACACATAATATATCGTGAAACACGTTCGCAGATATATTTTTACGTTAAAATACTAATAAATATCAATAATTTTAACAAAAAATGTGTGTGAACTTCAGGTTTAAGGTTTTAAGTTGGTGATAAAACCAAGATTTTGTTCTGAAAGTGCGTGTATACTGATTATGAATTAATGCAAGTTTGCACGTTTGTTTATTTATAATAGTTTATATTTAAATATTTAGCGGAACGGGTTACTCACGTTATTTAAGTCGTTAATTACTCGACATGTTTCCATCCATTAAGAGAATCCTCATCACGGGGTACCAACGACCAAAGCCCGACATGTACTGCGGCCTTGCGCTCTTTTAGATTTTTTTATTAATTGTAACTTACGTAACTACTTCTTACTATATACAGTCAACTACAAAGATATGTATCCTTATCTTTTGTATTACAAGGTATTAATTTCCATTTTGTAACGAGGTGAATAAGTGAATAGGTAAATCTTTTGTAGTCGACTGTATACATACCAGTTACCAACGTATATGTTTTATTTGATATGACATAATATTTATGTAAACAAATACAATTATCTTATCAATCCAATGTTTTCGAGCGGAATTGTAAAAATAACTTTGAAGTGTTAACGAACGCTGATGGATTTATGTAGCCTAGGCCCTCAGGTTCGGGCGAAGAAAAGTAGTGTTGTCGTATAAATCGTAATAAACAAAACGAGGTAGTTAGCACTACACCATAACCATCCATAACCAAACCGGAAGCAACAAGTAGCGCAGCGAAAGATGAGCCCGCATCCGGCGCCAATAATTGTAGGAGTTATTCATAAATTCAAGGCATCCACTGAGCGCATTGCAGCCATTGCAGGTCCAGTATCTCGGGAATACAAGGATTGTATGAGAAGGTCCTCGTAATGGATGGCAATTAGACTGGAGACATCTTTTTTGAGAGTGACTCGAGAAAGGTTACTAAGGGCACTCTTAAGAATCACCAAATTAAAATTAAAACCGACTTCAAGCGATTTCTACACGATACCATCATCAGATCCCCGACTTGAACGGAGAACCTCCTCCTTTTTTAAAGTCTGTTAAAAATAACCATCGCTTGTTTATACTCGTTTGAGAAAAAAAAAACCGGCCAAGTGCGAGTTGGACTCGCGCGCAAAGGGTTCCGTACCATTATCAATTTATTATTTAAAAAATACAGTTAAATCAACCTACCTCAAAAACTATAGGAGATAATTTAATCAAACCAAAAATCGTTGATAAAGTTTATTAATGTACATAACATATATTTTTTTCAGAATTTTATATCGCGTAGTTTAAAAAATAGAGGGGGGGGACACATTTTTCAGACTTTGAGAGCTGATATCTCGAAAACGATTTGCTTAAATGAAAATGTGATGTATAAACCTTCATATCATTTTCAAAGACCTTTCTATTAATACCCCACACGCTTATGTAAAACTAAAAAAAAAATTCTATCCCACAGTTACATGTATGGAGGGCCCCCACCCCAATGGTTTTTTTTACAATTTAGTATCATAATCCTGTAGCGGTTCATACAACACATATTCTCACCAAATTTCGTTACTGTAGCATTTATAGTTTCCGAGTAAATCGGCTGTGACAGACGGACAGACGGACAGACGGACATGACGAATCTATAAGGGTTCCGTTTTTGCCATTTTGGCTACGGAACCCTAAAAAGATCGGTTTACGATTCTCGAAGATATCTAGTAACATACATACAAAAAAGATGGATTGAAAACCTCCTCCTTTTTTAAAGTCGGTTAAAAGTAAGTTACGACGTAAGTACAACGGACCATGGGGTCCGAGCGTTCCACTTCTGATCAGGATGCTTAACCAAGTTGCCAATCGCTAACGCTTAGTAGCGTATCGTAGTTTTCCCTCTCTGTCACTCTTTCATATTAGTGGGACAAAGATAGTTAGCTGCCTTTCGTTTACGACTGACGATTAAGCGCTAGCGATTGCCAACTTGTCTAAGCACCCAGGATGCTTAGCCAAGTTACCTATCGCTAACGCTTAGTAGCGTATCGTAGTTTTCCCTCTCTGTCGCTCTTTCATATTGGTGCGACAAAGACAGGTTTCCTTTCGTTTACGATTGACAATTAAGCGTTAGCGATTGGCAACTTGGCTAATCACTCAAGGATTTATCCAAGCGTCTGGTCGAAGCTACCGGTGACCAGAGAGCTGGCAACTTCATTTCACAGCGTATTAGCATAGCTATCATCATCATCATCATCATCAGCCAATTGACGTCCACTGCTGGACATAGGCCTCCCCCAGAGAGTTTCACAAAGCATAGCTATAGAGAGAGGGAATGCTGCCTGCATCTTAGGGGGTCATATTTAGATTTTTAATTTGTTATTCAAGCATTTTATTTTTATTTAAGTGTACTTTGTAGTCATATTTTATAGTACAATGGTAAGGCTTCTTAATTATGACACTCACTAAAATCAATGAGACCGAGATCAAGTTATATCAGATCCAATCTCCCGATCGCGCTAAAATATTTCGCGAATGATACATGCACGCATAAAACTCTTTGTTCGAAGCAAGCAATTCCCTTTTTCTGTTCTCTTTAAACGATGCCCGCGGCCGTAATTTTTCTCCCGCCAATTACTTTGTTTCTGCTATACTGGCTTTGTTCTGGAACGTACGCATAGTGATGTGCTGAGGGCATGTTTCCGTTCCCGGGAGCTATCTAGCGCGCTGCAACTCTGGGTACTTAGACAAGTTGCCAATCGCTAGCGCTTAATCGTCAATCGTAAACGAAAGGCAGCTAACTGTCTTTGTAGCACTAATATGCAAGAGTGACAGAGAGGGAAAACTACGATACGCTACTAAGCGCTAACGATTGGCAACTTGGCTAAGCATCCAGGTAACGTACCACAGACGTATTTTCAACTTTATGGTAGGTATTGATAATAAGACAATTGTCACGTGACCGACGGTGTCAGAGGGTTAATCTTTCACGCCATTTCCAGTATGTCGACGGAGACAGACAGACAGGCAAAGATTTGTTCCTCAAAAGGGTTCCTTTATAATCTATTGAAGCAATGGAACTAGTAAAGCGATTCAGTTTAGGACGTAAACTGAGTCGCAATATATCATTTCCAAAGAATAACTGACAAGCCGAACCTAAACTGAATGGCATTAGAGAGATCATGGCCCCAAGAATCGGACCGAGTTTTTTTAAAAAACCTCAAAATAGTTAAATATTTTTAAATGTTTCATACTTTTTACGTAGTACTCAAAATTAATAACATCGTATTTTTAAATTACATCATTAATAAAGAATTTATATACATACCCTTGAATGAAAAAGAACGAAATGAGAACCGTTCTTTTGTATGGAGAAAAATCCGTTATCCGATCCCTGAATGGAACTCTAAAAACGTACCTCTCTTTATGGTTTTAAAAATATCTAAATTTTACATTGTCTTGAGACAAGAATACTCCCGGCAACCGCGAAATCCCGGGCACACAGCACTTTGTACGCAGATTTCAATTTTCATCCCGCGATGGGTTTAGATGCATTTTATCAAAGCTTTTAACCCCGGCGGGAGTGCTATATGTTCGGCCTTTTGTCTGTGGTCTCGTCAGTGCCAGATGGAAGAACCGCATTTCTTTTGTATGAGTAGCTGCGAATTCCCAACTAACATTTTAGCGATAAAACTAGTTCTACAAAAGCTGTATATTCTTTCGATTAAACACTGATAGCGATAGTGTGGCCTAAAATTTAGCGATATAGCACGCTATAACTCTCTTATAGGCGCAAATAGGCACCGCCGTTAGAGCTCGAAGTTCTATAGTGGTTCATTTTATGCGCAATAGTGATAAACTAGTGATACAATAGTGCTACAATAGGGATAATTGTTGCCGGGAGTGATAATAAAGGGCTAGAGTAGCAGTATTTTCACTTATAGTTCTAATAACCGCGTAAAATGTCATCTTGTATCACTTAAAGTGTTACAAGAGGACTGCTATAGTGAAAATAATCGCTGGTATTCGCAATAACCGCGTAAAATATCATCTTGTATCACTTAAAGTGTTACAAGAACACTGCTATAGTGAAAATAATCGCTGTGCGTCGCAATATGGAATCTTTTATAGCTATAATCGTTTGTGTAGTTTAAATGTCAAAATATTTAATACGCTTTCAATCGGTTTGTGTTGTGTGCAATGAAGATTGTTTGTAATGGCGACTTGATGGATTGTAAAATCATTACCAGTTGAGTACACAAAGTTTCACGACGCGTATTAGTGAATTCCACCAAAATTCTAATGCGGTTGTTACTTTTCTGTCATTATATGTGGTATTTTACATCTCAATTTTCAAGCGCCTCGTAAATTTACAAGTTTTAACAAATTTGGTATGCTAATAGTATTTTAGCCTAGGTTATGTTTGGTAAGTAAGTTAATTATAATCTCTAGTTTTGTGAATGGTTATGCTACACATACTAGATATTGTAATATTAGAACAATTACCTTAACAATTGCTGCTTTATTACCATATTTTAAGCATTTTTCTGTATTTGTTTGTAAACAAAAATGGCGTTTCACGTTCTAAGCACATGATTAACTCTAAAGGTGATAATTTTATCTCAAGTAGAACTGACAGCTTTAAATGTATTCCCGATAACCATCAAAGGTTATAGAGCGAGGTATCTTATACCTCAAAGCGTTAAAAATAACTTTAAGTGGTAATAATGTTCACCTAAACACTCTTGTAGAGCTACGGCCATACCGCTGTTATAGCACTTCAAGCTCTAAAAAGCTAAGTGATTTAACAGGGAAAATTATGTCTGTTGTATCACTAAATTACTAAGTGCTATAAGAACTCATGTTACCACTCTTAAATGGCTTAAGGTTATTGTTATAGCTTTTGTAACACTGTAGGCGGCATTAAGCACTAAAAGGTAAACATAACACGATTATAGAGCTACAGCGCGAGTAAGTTATAATGGGCACCCCAAAAGAACCTCCGGTGTTAAAATATCCTTAAAGTGGTAACCATAGCACATAAAAAGACAGTTAATACCACCTTATTACAGCTTTTAGCTACAATATGCAATCTTATGTCTATTACATCACCTTACTAGCACCAGTGTATTAAGAGGACTATTTATTTCCATAGTATCACCTAAAACTATTATTATGCGTCTTATAAAACTACTATATCACTCAAGATTCTAAATGAGTTGCTGTTATAGCTAATATGTTTGTTGGATTATGGGCTATTCTCAAAAAGTTTGTACATTTGGATCACGTATTCGATGTACATTTGTAGGCTGGTCAAGTGGTCAAGTCAATGATGCTGAGTAAGACCCACCTTATTTCACAATATGTTCCTGTATGGAAGTTTCCTTTTTTGTTACTCGATTTCTATACATTATTGGTAAACTAAAATGACGAATGTCCCTTCCCCCCCCCCCCCCTTTTATAAGAAAAAATAAGAATAGACCAACCCGCTCCCTCCTGTTAAATATTTATTACGTAAGAATCTAAAGAAAAAATACACAATTTTTCGAAATGTGTATTTATTTGTACTTACAAAGTTGCTTATTAGGTTTTTATCATTCATCTAAAAATCATACAATTGTGATCTTATGTACGAACTATCAAGACGCTCCCACAGCCTTCTATGAAAAAATAAGACATAGCCGACCCCCCTCCCCCTAAATCGTCTTAGGGCCCGGTCACATGAACACGTTGCGGCGTCGTAAACGTGAAACGGCGCGGCGTCGTCGGAGCATTGCACGTTATCGCACCGTGCGAAAATACGTTGCCGCGTCGTACAGATCCACGTTGCTGCACCGGACTAAGTAGGTAATAAGTGAATGGCCCTTAGTATAACTTCTGGATGCTTAGCCAAGTTGCCAATCGCTAACGCCTCACTGTCACTCATTCCCATTAGTGCGACAAAGACAGTTAGCTGCCTTTCGTTTGCGATTGACAATTGCGATTGACGTTTGCGATTGATAAATAAGCGTTAGCGATTGGCAACTTGTCTAAGCACCCTGAGTGCGTGTATTTATTTAACATGGACGCTACGCAGCACGCTGTCGCACGCCGCCGCCGCCCGCTCAAACGTCCACTCAGGCCTGACACTTATATGTATAAAAAGAATTGTTAAGAAGACTCCCGCGGCCACTTCCAAAGTTCCCGACGACAGCTGTTCCCGCCGAATGGCCCATTATAAATTCCCCAAAAGTACTGTATGAATCAGCCAATTAACTTCCACTTATTTTCAAACAGTTTCACGAGTTGCTGCGTCGTTTTATTTTAATTTTGTATCTTGTTTACGTAAGTGAGATTTTATTGAAGCTAATATTAGACTTTTTATAATGATACCTATTTTGTGGGCCAGTAGATAACGAATAAAATGTATACAAATTGTATGATACAAATCTGAAAATTTGCATTATTCCATAATCACGCACTTTCAGAACTTAATATCGGCTTTATCACCTATTTAAAACCTTGAGTTCACATACATTTTTAGGTAAAATTATTGATATTTATTAGTTATTAGTATTAACGTAAAAAAATATCTACGAATGTGTTTCACTGTGGTTTCACTATTCACGATATGTGTCAAAGACACTCAAAGACAACAAATTGCATTTTAAAGTCAGCCATGTATTTGTTTACTTTTAGGGTTTCGTAGTTTTTTGTGTAACGATCGAATTTCGTAGAGTGGGGGGTTAGAATAGTGAATGTTCGTTTGGTCTGAATACACCACAACAAGTCACCCATGGACCACGAATACTGTAAAGTATTCGAAACTTCGGGATGTAATTAATATACGCGGTACAATCCGTTTCCATAGTTTTAATTCATAATCATATTTAGTACTGATTTTGTAAAATTTGAATTTCGAGTTAGTTTAAAATTTATTATTAGAGTAGACTGTCAAACCAACTTTGGCAGTAACAGTAAGAAATAATCGGTATATCCATCTCTTTTTTGGGTCAATAACGGTAGGGTAAGAAAAAGCGTTATAATTCTCTCAGTCTGTGCCTCAAGTGAGTAAAACCCTAGTCAAGCTATAGTAAAAATGCAATAGTCAGGTAAAATAAACAATGTGGCAAATAAAATTACTAAAAATGCATTCGTTAATTGAAGTTATTTAAGTTAATATTTACATATTAATACATGCACAAATGGCTGAAAATATTTGCGCTGATAATCAGAGGCTGACCGAATTTACATTAATATTTAATTGAAATCGCATTACGCATAACATTACGGTGATTAAAACTGTATATTTTGTTCAGAATATTATTTCAAAACATTTGTGGGGTATAGTTAAATATTTTAAATAAATTAATGACTTTAATTTTCACAAAATTAATATAAACGGATAATTTATATTTACAAAACAGTAAGTAGCAAATGTAGCAATAGTACCTCACTAATTAAGTTATTACTCACTTTTATACTTACATATAACATATAACTACTTATGTAAATCCACTTAATTGAATATTGTAATTTCACCTCAAAAAACTAATTAGAAGATAACGCCGTAAATAAATTTAACTTGATATATTATAGGTATACAGAATTATGGTTGGTAATAATTAATTAAAAGGTAATTTATAATTTACGTACACAATAGTGTTATTATGTAAAAACACAAAACACAGTATTTTCTGAAGGGTCCACGGAAAGAACATTTCTAGTTAATTCCAATTACAGAAGGAAAAACCACCTTACTTTTAACAGAATAAGGTGTGAATTTGCCCTGATTTTTTTAAGCACTAGACATGTTTTTTCCGTGGACCCTTCATTTGTAAACTAATATTTGTTCCACAAAAAAAATTAATAACTGACTGTTCAAAATAAGCTGATTAAAAAATTAACACCGCTTCAATCACTGAAATCGAATTACGATATTACTGCGACACTCTCCATATTGGTTCGAATCTTCATGAATGTCATGATATAAATGAAATAAATTAAAGGTTTATGTTGTAGAAACTATTGGCCGCAGTATACATTGGCACAATGCGGGCTATTCCTTGAGGTGGATTTAGACCAAACGAGCATTCGCTCATTCTATCCCCCACTCTACGATATTCGTTCGTTACGCAAAACGTGATTCGTCAAAATTTGTTGATTTCGTAGAGTAGGGGATAGAATGAGCGAATGGTCGTTTGGTCTAAATCCACCTTTAGAATCCTTATTCCTTAGAACTTAGGACACAACTTTACGATGGAGTGTGATTGCGAAATTACGAACTTGCTTTAGATTGTGTACTATGACTTTAATCATACATAATATGTACTTAAACGTCCGCGAACTCCAAATCCGCAATTTTCCGGGTTTTTTCCCTAACACTCTAACATATTATGACGTCTTCGTTGGAGTGACATCCCCGAACGAATTTCGGTGTTCGCGGTACCAGCAGGCTTAGCCAAGATGTCATACTGCAATCGTACATGATAAGCGATTAGTAATAAATATTTGTGATAAATAAATACACAAATTATGCCCTCGCCGGGATTTGAACCCGGTACCTCCAGCTTCGCTCCAGGTTCACTACCAACTAGGCTACTGACTGTTATTTAACCAAAAACTCACTATACCTGAAAACCTATTTAGATTCCAATACTTGTCAAAAAGTATTTTGCCATTAAAATGAAATATTAGGTAGTTCGGTAAATTTTCACTTCTGTAAATGTTATAGGTAGCTGCTTATTTTATCTATATTGTTAAAGACAACATTTAAATCTACTTCTTAATTAAAAAATCTTATTTAAATACTTGTCTCAAAAAAACATATTTAATTTAATTGTTTTATCGGAGAAAAGTTTAAATTACAATGGCAATAAGTCAGGATTTAATAACATTTGGTACCAATGAATAGTCTCGTAATGTGTGATTATTTTTTTCGGAAAACTGGTTAGGTTACCAAAAGGTTGGTTTTTTCTGAAACGTTACAAATGTTACAATGACGATAGGTAACACGTGTCACTGTGACATTTCGCCATCTTTGGTTTCTTTTTGACGTATATTGGAATTCCATTTTTAAGTTTTGTATATTATAAAGCTATCCATGTGCAACACACAAACCTAGGTGGGACTTCCCTATGGAAGGCTAGATGGTGTAAAATGGGAGAAGCCCATGTCCTACAGTAGACAAGTATAGGCTGATGATGATGATGTCGGAAGTCATGTGATATCCTAAGAATTTATGTCTGGCAATTCACAGCTAAGAATAATCTAAACGCGGACGGAGACAACGGCAAAATTTAGTAACTTTGTCGACAGTGCCAAACTGAGAAGTGTAACGTGCTTAATACATTCAAAACATCTTAAACTTAGGATGACCTTTATCACGATTTACACAATAACCAGTTGTATTAATTTGTTAACATCCCTGTGTACCGATGGTTGGCTATTTCTGAAACGTCACAATGGTAATGACATGGGACAGCGAAATGCGCCATCTTTGGTAGTTTTTTTGACATACTTTTGACGTGTATTGGAATTTAAATACGTTATAAACTATAGCAAGCATCACAGCCCCTGCGATGTTTTTAATATACCGGGTAAACCCGGGTATTTAAACTATCCCAGTGGAACCATGCATTTAGCCGGGATAAAAAGTAGCCTTTGTACTCTCAGGCTCTATCATTATGCAGATGCGTGTTTAGCGTTCTCTGTGTAATATATGTACTGGGAATAAAAAGAGAAAGATACAAGCCTTGTATTTACAAGGCTGGCTTGAAACTAGGCTGGTTTATTGGAGAACGAAATGAAAAATATTTGTTGTTTGCTACGAACAAATAAAACATGGAAGCCGCACGCCACACCAAATTGCCTTTCAAAAACGTCACCCTTCCTTCAATGCATCACGGTAATGAATTTCAATATCAACCTATAAAAACTTAAACCACCAATTAAAAATAGTTGTGATTGGTCCATCAAAGTTTTGATTGGCTATATTATACAAACATTTGTCAAAGATGTTGCGCCGAAATATGCGCGGTGTTATGAAAAGCGCTATGTCCTGCCCATCTTGACACAATGGAACAATTGTGTTTGGGGGCATTTTTGAGCTGGCGTTAGACGTCCATGTTATATATGGTCGCAGGCCACATCGGATGCACAATGCACAATTGCACATGCACGTCATGGAAGCAGTGTGCCATGTAAAACGTCATTTACATACGGTACAACTAGTGATGGGTCGTTTCCAGTAATTTCCCAATCTTACTATGGGGAAAGTTTCCATTCGGGAATGTTCCCCATAAATACTGTGTTGGGTAAGTTACCGGAAACGACCCATCACTAGATACAACGCGCACGCCAAGCATACGCGCACGCGCACGTGGGTCAAAATTTTTTTCGTTGTCTTATGTTGTGTCCCTTAAAAACGTGACGCAGTGGTGATTTTTGTATGAGATGATGTTTTGTTTTCAATTTCTGATGTATGAGGGTGAATCAACTTTTTTCTGTCTGTTATTGCCATGGTTACGCTCGCCTGAGTCATGCTGGTTTTATGCAAAATTATGCTACTTAAACTATGCAAAGATACATTGTTCTGGTGTTAATAAGCCCTTCCTTTAATGGGCCATCTACAGACATGCACTACTTGCATGCTTGCATAATTTTGCATAAAACCAGCGTGACTCAGGCGACCGTAACAATGGCAATAACAGACAGAAAAAAGTTGATTCCCCTATGAATGAAAATCTAGAGTGTAAAAGAAATACAAGTGCATCGATTTTTTTTTATATACTGTATCGAGACAGCAACTAAAAGCGAGACAGATGGTGTGAAACAAGACGACGAAAATAATTTTGACCCACGTGCGCGTGCGCGTATGCTTGGCGTGCGCGTTGTACCGTATGTAAATGACGTATTAGATGGTACACCGCTTCATGGCGTGCATGTGCGCGTGACCAGCAAGCGGTGTCTAATATAACATTTGAAAGAAAAAAAAATATGTTCATACGCTACAACTACAAAGCGCACGCGCTCGAACACGTGCTGCTCACGCATTTGGTTTGGCTTGGCTTGGACCCCTTAGGTACCTACCGCATGAATAAAAAATAAATTGTTGAAATTTGAACTCTAATGGCAATCAATAGAGTAAAATTTTATAGCGGCCATTTATATGGCTTCACATGCTTTATGAACTTAAAATCAATTCCTATACAGGGTAGAACTAAAATAATGGTGATTCGTTTAAGGACCCAATCAGCGGCTCTACCGCTAACTTTGAAATCCGCAAATTTCGAGTATTTACAGTGACAGAGACGTCACTCTAACGAGGGACACCTTCGTTGAAGTGACAGAGACAAATACTCGAAATTCGCGGTAGCTGGCCAGTATCGTCAACTGATTAGAAAATAGTATGAGAAAAGGTAGGTAATTTTCTATGAAGGTTTGACCTATTTAAACGTCCGCTCGCATACAAAAACAAGTTTTCTTCGCGATTAAAATTTATATCTCTAATTTTCTTCACAAGACGATACTAATTGGGCATTTAAGCAGATTACTACTATTTTTATAACACCCTTCAACTAAATACTTATATACAGTCATGAGAAAACAAAAAATAATTAAACAATTATGGCTGACTTTCCATAGCATTTCAAATTTTTGCAGATATTTTTACGTTAATGATAATAAATATCAATAATTTTAACTAAACAAATATATGAACTTAAGGTTTAAGGTTTTAAGTTGGCGATACTGTAAAACCGAAATTGTGTTCTAAAAATGCGTGAATATTAAATAAAGCAAGTTTTTAGGTTATTTTTTTTGTTTTGGTGACGAACTGTATAGCAAGCTTTAGGTGCTCTGTTTTATCTACATATATATAGCATTATCTATCATAATCATAATCATAAGCATAATCATCATTTATTCATAATATAAAATTACATGTCAGGTAATAATTATGGTGCTACAGTATAGTAGATACATACTCGTTTTATACAATCTGGTATAAAATAAATAATACAAGTTAATTAAATAAATAGTTCTTTGTGGTCATAGAACGTCTGCTCGAGAAGCCATTTCCGGAGTTTTGCTTTGAAAATTGACGCACTTTTCGCGGCGATAATTTCTCTCGGCAGGCGATTATAAATTTTTCGGCTCATAATGTGAGTCAGTTTTTTTGACTTAACGAGCCTATGTGGCGCGAGTGGCAGCATTCCGGCGGTGGCGCTGCGTGTTGTGTGTACAGTCGAAGACAAAATAAGGGGTATACAAAAACGTTCAAAAATATGTCCCAGTGCACTCTAATTCTGTGTAATAAGAACGTCGTAACATATTTATGAACGGATTCTTTCGATACTTATTTTTGCACTTGACTGTACCTCCGAGGGATTTCAATGTCTGGATTAGTGTCTACTTCTACACGTGTATTTACTGCCAATTGCATTATTAAAAGCGAGGGCAACGTTAATATCCCCATCGATTTAAAAAGTGGTCTAGCGGAGTGGCACTGGGGAACGCGCGCCAACGAACGCAAAGCACATTTCTGGAGTCGGAAGACCCTCTCCCAGTCGGCGGCTCCCGCCCATAGTTCGACTCCGTACTGCAAGTGGGCATGAACTGACGCAAAGTAGCATGCTCGGACCATTTTTAATGGGAGTATTCGTGCCAGTCGCTTAAGAGCAAAGCAAGCGGTAGCGAGCTTTTTGCACATTTTATCTATATGGTCGCCCCACGTGAGGCAAATGTCTAGGTCAAAGCCAAGGAAAGTCAATTTCGTGACTTGTTGTATTATAATACCATTCGTTGTTACTGACAGCTGTCTCACCTGCCGGCCAGATAGATCAAAGCAGATGTAATGGGTTTTGGTGGTATTTAGAATAAGGCCATTATCCCTGAACCAATTTGAAAGAGATGCGGCGGTCGAGTTCATTTTCCGTTCGAGCTCATCATATGTGGCGGCGTACACAACAACAGCCACATCGTCAGCATACATGAAGGTCTCCCCACTGGTGACCGCCTCTGGTAAGTCGTTTAATAGTAAGGAGAACAGGACATTCGACACCGAAGAACCCTGCGCCATACCCATACTTGTGGACACGGCGTCGGATCGGATCAGACCACCGCCAGCGACCACAACTTGTGCTCTGTTGCGCAGCAGGTCGGACATCAATGCTAGGGCTGAGCCTTCAAAGCCATAGTGACGAAGTTTGCCGATTAAGACTTCGTGATCGGTGACATCGAAGGCTTTTGAGAGGTCGCAGCTCAAAACTGCGACCTAGTTCCTTCGCTCACGCGCTTCTGTAATATGTCGAACTACGGCACGTGTTAATGAGGTTGTCGAGCGGTCTCTCCGATAGGCATATTGCCTCTCCGATAACGCGTCTCTCGAGATAAGGAAGTCAGTTAACCTAGAGCTTACACCGTGCTCAAATATCTTCGCCGTCACCGGAATTATTGCTATCGGTCTGTACGAGTCAATGTCTTCCCTCCTTCCCTTCCCCTTAAACAACGGAGCGATGCGACTTTTTTTTAACGGGTCGGGAAAGACACCTCCGCGTAGGCATCTATTGTAGACCACGGCAAGTATCGGTGACAGTTCAGCTGCAGCCGAATGGACTAGATTCACGGAGGTATCAAAAATATCCTTCTTCACTTTTTTGGCTATTCGCGATGTGATAATACGGTACACTTCTT
Source organism: Thaumatotibia leucotreta (assembly GCA_025490895.1). Classification (NCBI taxonomy): domain Eukaryota; kingdom Metazoa; phylum Arthropoda; class Insecta; order Lepidoptera; family Tortricidae; genus Thaumatotibia; species Thaumatotibia leucotreta. Next base: position 28,473 of record JALPQI010007865.1, on the reverse strand, counting down.
CGGGTGAGAACGGTTTCAGCCAGATACAGCAGTCGGCGACAGGGCGCGCAGCCCGCAGCGCTATCTACCAAAACATAGGTTTTTATTTAATATGAAATTGCCCACGCATAGATCGAACATTAAAAACCCCAACAAATAGATAATATTGTCTCTCAAACCAACTTTGGCGGGAACAGTAGGAACAAATCGCTATATGCATTTCTTTTTTTGAGTCAATAACATTGGGGTAAAAAAGAGACGGTATGTTTCTCTCCGTCTGTCCTCAAGTGAGTACAACCGTAGACTAAACTACGTATGCTACAAAAATATCAGTGCGTGATTTCTTTTCAGGCTGTGCTGTGAGTAAGAATTACGTGTGTGACTGTGAATGTCATATGTACTGAATAATAAGTATAATAACTATATCGATAATTTTCTAGCAGGAACGAGAGATTGACAAAATGAAATACCAACATAAATGTTATCGATGAGTACACCCTGTTCTCATAAAAATACTAACTTCGTAAAAACAGATAATCAAGAAATACAGAGTCCTAAATATCTAATACCTCGAGTATATTTTATTAGTCTCTGTTATTTTGATGGGTAAGTGCTAAATACAAGATATAAGAAAAATAATGTATCATTTTGAGTGGTATAATTTACAATCATGTAATTTATTTCTAAGCTACGGCACATTATTTATTTATTAAATTTATTTATCGACTAGAATAAGACTTATCGATAACAATTATGTCTATGTTTAATTTTGTCAATCTCTCGTTCCTGGTAGAAAAATATCGAGGTATAACAATAACGCTACATTCATAGGTAAATATTGTGCCCTACATTGTATTCTGAGATTCTGTGAGGAATGGATGTTAGGCTTTCAACTGTGAAAATGTAATTGTGTGTACATTATCTATGTAAAACTATATGTATAGCAACTTATTTGTACCTTTGTTATTTTGCATGACGAATTGGATGTACTGTAAAGTCGTGTAAATATTTGTAAATAAATAAATATGTAATTGGATAAACAGTTTTCTATGCCGCAAATACGTATCTCCCAGCGAGTGCTACGCTACGTATTTGCGGCATTTGCAGTGGAGATCTTTAGTCCATGGGGTCCCATGTTCTATAAAAAATATCCTAAATGCTAGTCCGCTTCGCTGGTAACCATAGGGTTGACTCGTTTCTCGTCCAGTGAATTATCATTGCCATTCTGAGAAGTAACGCAGCCAGCCTTATGAGTATAGTTCCAAATGGAAAATAGCCTAGGATATCGATTAAATATACCGTAGGCTAATTTATTTTACGTTTTAAAATTGTTTTGTTTCATTTTCTGTAATTATTTTACGCGAATTAAGATTTGCATAATCCTATACGCCACAGATGGGCTTACAATAGAAAAAATCAACTGCGAAAGACTCTAGTTGTCACGGGATTCGAAATCCTCTAGATTAGTATAATTAAAAGAAATTAGAATTTCTCAAACAAAAGTAAGACTGTGCGGATTTATATTGCAAAATAATAGCCCCTGTTATCGCCCGTCCACACAAGTAATTCCGTTGCTATCCAACGCACCCGCTACACTCAAAAAAACAACTGAATAGAAACGCGAAATGGAAAGCAGAAGGCGGCCGAGATAACGGCTCTTCAAAAGGGGAAATAATGTTTAAAACAAAATTCAAAAGGGAAAAAGTGGCTGTGTGCGTGTCGGCCACGCATAGTGAGGTTCCGTAGATTAGACATGCATTGGGAGGTGCGCAACGACAGCGCCATAATGCCGTGGCAAAAATAGGTACTTAAGACGACAAAATTGAATCTTGATCCACAAAATAGGAGCTTGTCATAGTAACATTGAAAGTAAAACACTTAGTAGCGTAGTATCGTAGTTTTCCCTCTCTCTCGCGTGACAAAGACAGTTAGCTGCCTTTCGTTTACGATTGATGATTAAGCGTTAGCGATTGGCAACTAGCCTAAGCACCCAGGATTCAATTTTGTCGATAGTGCATATTGGCATAACTGTCAAAGCAGAAGTAAGTAAACGTAAACGACGCTATAATTTAAAAAAAAATTAGACAACTCTGGAACATATTAATATTGCAAATAACATACCTAAACATTTTTGTTTTGCTGTACATATGAGCCTTCTTGTCACTTAAACGGGGTTGCGCACCAGAGAAATCATTTTTGTATAGGAGACGCAAAAGAAAAACATACATTTGGTGATAGCTGGGCATGTACTCCAGGTTCAAGAAATCCGACGGCGATGGCATACTACATAATTGTTTTCTTTCTCATAACAAGTAAAAACTTAGAAACTCATTTGCCCTAGATACCATATTCCATGACAATACCACTTGCGATTTTAAATAAGAACTTAACTGTTTTTGTATCGTAAATAAAGCGTGCTGTAGATTCTTTCTCTTGTAAAAAACCCTTGGAAACTAATCTACTACACTAGGAGGACACTTTTGGAGGAGATTGGCTCAGGACCGGAATCAGAGGCGTACAGGATGAGAGGACTATGCTCAGCAGTAGGCGATAAACGACTGAAAATGTTGATGAAAGTTACTCTACTATTTTTGCCACGGAACCCTGTGAAGGGAGAGTATTCTAAATAAATATATACTAAGTAGGTGAATTGTAAACCGCCACGAGTGCCTTTTGTTTACGGCCGTCAGCGTCGCCCCTTGCGCGGGTAGTTGTTAAAATCAGTTGAAGTATCTGCGTCAATTACTTCTTTGACTAACTGCCACGCTATCTTACCTTTTTATTTGGTCCTGTGAAATATTAAAGTTGGATTTAAGACACGAATGAGACTTTTTATTTGGAATAGGTACTTCGTCTTCGAGAACCTTAAACATAATATTGACAGCTGATTATAGGCGCTTTTATGCGAAGTATCTAATTATTGAATAACTTTACAAATAAAAATACATAATAAAAGATGTACATGTAGAACAAGGATTTATGATTAGGTTACCATGTAATTATAACCAAGGAAACAAACGCCCGTCATTTTGAAAGCATAACCCTGTTCCTTGCAGTATATAGAGAGTTACTTATCTTATGATATTAACTTACCTTAAAAAGATATTTTTTAATAACACTATCACAAAGTATGTACTAGATCGCAACTCCTACTTGTACACGCCATGATTGTGAATTTGTAACTCATAAACGATTTAGAATTTTCGATATTAAATTTCGATGTGTTGAGTGTATGTATAAATTGTACAATATCTTCTTCGGTAACCGCGATAATTATTCATGAAATAAAACTATTTAAAGGATTATGTATATCCACATAAAACTTTGAAGTGGCATCGGGCCATGGTATTTGAAATGGAGTATACCTACTAAGGACGTAAAACCGCGAAAAAAACTCTTAATTACGCTCAATTTATTTTTAACCGCGATTTCATAGTTATCCCCATAGTGAAAGTTGCTTGTTAAGTTAGGAGACGTTTATGAATAAGGGGGTTAGACAAGCAGCTCGTTAATTCGACTTACGACCGGCGTATTGGCAGAATCCTTGCTCCACGTATCAGCATCGCGATACACCGAGAAAATGTTGCCAGAGTCGATATCTGTAGGTTTATGATGATCCCGTGTTTAATCGTTTATCGTCCTTGCCGTCACGTTATAACAATTATGCAAGTCTGACAGTTACGCGTAGTACGTAAACGATAAACGCCTGACCACCATGGCTACCAACAGCATTAGCCAAGATGCCATTATGTAATCGTATACGATAAGCGATAAGTCACGTGACCATAATAATAATGTATGGAAATGATCACGTGACTTTTCGTACGAATCTGTCATTCTCATACATTTATTAAGTACCTATCCCTTATCGTATATTATTGCAGAATGGCATCTTGGCTAGGGCTGCTGCTAATGCCGCGGAAGTTAATAATAAATAAATGATAATCATAAATGGGACACCTTACACAAATCGACCTAGTCCCACGGTAAACTCTATTAAGGCTTGTGATGTGGGTAATGTACGATATATTATACATATAGATACTTGAATACATAGACAGCCATGAGTGCCATGACCAAGGAACAAATATTTGTGATAAATAAATACACAAATATTGCCCTCGCCACACACACATCACATCACACACATATATACACATTTATATATTTTTAGTTTGATACGTTACTTTAGTCTTTATCCTGTTTTATTTATAGTGCTAAGCTTTTTTTGAAGCCTATAATCATATTACTTTACACGACCATTAACGAAATAGAGCAACTGCTTATTAAAAATAAAAACCTCTGCTCATTCGCCGCACTCGGGACCGCCCCAAGCCAAAGACTTCCGCCAAAATACGCAACTATTTCAATTGCAAAGCTCGCCGAAACTTAAAAGGGGTCTTTAGAAATACATTCCGCTATTATAAAGTCGAGGATAGATCGGCGTGGGTAAAGCCAATGAAGCATACCAATGGCTGTTTTAATGAAAACCTTTGCCTTTGCTGAAGTCCGGTAAATAGCTGTCTAAAGTATACGAAATTGAGTAATTTAATAGTGTTTAAGATGAATGATCAAGATTATAATAAAATAGGACTTGGAAATTCATACTAGGTACATTTCACGAGAACAGATTATTCTTTCTGTCTTCTAGATTTTGATTATAAATATCACTTTACTTGGTTAATCCCGTGTTTCACAGTCAGAAATTTCATAGAATTTCGCAGAAAATTAAAATGTTTCACATAGGTAATACTTAGTTTTAATTGTTTTTTCGATTGAAATACATCTGACGTAAAAACGTTTTAAGGAATTTATTGATCACATTTTTATGTACAAAATCACAAACTTTATGATTACATTGATTGTATTTTTAAACGGTTTTTATTTCTATTTCTCAGATTGTATTTTTATTTGTATTTCTCAGACAAAAATGGTGGAGGACACAATTTTTATTTTATTTTCGAGCGATTTCTCCAAAAATATTCACTTTAGAGAAAAATATCCATATTTGTATACATTCAGCGATCAGTGGTTTTACAGCGTCTACACAATTTCGGGCATGTCTTAAGAAATACATTCCGCTATTATAAAGTTGGGGATAGATTGGTGTGGGCAATGAAGCATGCAAATGGCGCCTCTAATGAAAACCGCCGCCCGGCCGCAGCTTCCTTCCAAATATTATGCTACTGAAGTACTAATATTATGCTGCCGAGTAAAATGTTCAACATTTATGTTTTACTATCACGAGTTTCGTGTTGTATCCGTATTCATTCTTTCAATCATTGGTATTTAATATTGTCACTGATAATTACCAAATGACCAAACTAAACATTTAAGAAAACCGACTTCTACCAATTTCTCCAAGATCCTATCCTCACACCCTGACTTGGCGCCAACGGGACCATCTCGGTTCGTTTTGTAGTCGGTTTAAAAAATAATTATCTAAATCAGTTGGAGTGATATTGACTAAAGCCAATCCTGACTAGGGGACAAATGTCCCACAGCACGTGACGCCAGCGACGTCTGGTGAAGGTGCAAATTTATGATCATACGGTTTTCTTGTGGATGCCATTGTCAGATCCGAATTATGATGACACCAATCGGTAATCATCAGCTTTCAAATAATAATAAAAAACATCTAAATCGGTTAACCCAGTCTGAAGTTCTGAGGTAACAAACATTACTCGTAAAAAAACAATTGAATTGAGAGACTCCTCCTTTTTTTTAAGTTGATTGAAAATTACCTGCAAATATCCAGGTTGACATTTGGGTCGTGGAGCAGAGTGCTTAGACAAGTTGCTAATCGCTAACGCTTAATCGTCAATCGTAAACGAAAGGCAGCTAACGCTTTTTGTCGCACTAATATGAAAGAATGACAGAGAGGGAAAACTACGATACGCTACTAAGCGTTCGCGATTGGCAACTTGGCTAAGCATCCTGGAGTGAACAGGGTACTAGGGACGGTAAAAAAAACATTATCCCTTTGGTACTCAGTTTAGGTTCTGCATGACAGTTTTTAACAGTTACTCTATGGAACTGACACATCGTGATTCAGGTGGCTTATGATGGTCACGTGTTTGCAGTTTATCGTGTTACTTCGTATCGCTACTTTCGCACTTGCATACTAGTTAGGTTAATCCGCTTGCCCAGCGTGGCGATTATGGGCATTTACCTCCTAAATCTCCTAATGCGTCTATACGCATAGTTAATAGGAGAGGCCTACGTTCAGCAGTAGACTAACATAGGCTGATGATGATGATGATACGTGTTAGAACCTGACGTACCTACGGGACCATCATAAGGTCCTAAACTGAATCGCATTTGTAGACCGTGGTAGCTCCTCTGGAGCCCATTTCTGAAAAGTGGTAACTTGTAATACAAGCGGAATTCCTTATCTTTTTCGTATTGAAAATAAGAAGAAGTATTTCCACTTATACGCATAATTAAAAGGAGATGCCTACGCACAGCAGTGGACAATCATAGGCTGGAGATGATGATGATGACTTCCACTTGTATTATAATATAAGTAAAAAGTTTCTGAGAAATGAGTCTTCTCTTGTGACCATTTGTCGACGGCACGGCACGTTTATGATTTCGACTACTCTCTTGTTAATATTCATTAGTAACACATATTTAATCATGTAGGTTTAGGATTATGTTTACCAAACATTTAATAAAATCGCGAATTAATTATTATGTAAATGTGGTTTGAATACAAAACCACGTGATCCTTTTAGCTAAGCAATTAATTGTACGTACATACATTATAACACATTTATTATTAATCCACTATAATCTGACATCGAAATGTTAAATATCACGCCGTTACGCGGTTTCAATTAGGGTTTACACAATCGAACCGATGAATACGCACAGTAGCGTGACGGCCAAGAAATATAAAAAAAATAATATCATGGGACATTCTTATATAAATCAGCATTGTCCCACTGAAAACCTAAATAAGCTTCGTGTTATCGGTAATAAGGGACAATATACAGTTAGTACCACGTGGTGATGGCATTAAGATTACATTTGTCACCACCCACTGGGTGTCGGAAGAGTCGATACGGGATTTAAATGTCACTGCCCATTTTATTGAAGATTGATGGTGGGCAGCAGCCCAGCGTGGCGATTACAGGCGTTACCTCCTAATGCGTCCATGTCCGTACGCATAGAAGAGGCCTACGACTAGCAGTGGATGGATCCTTATGGATACACTTCGACCCATTTTGTGTAATACTGATGGACTGGGATAGGCTGATGATTTGTGATGATTTGACACTGTAGATAAAAACTTAAATAGGACGCAACCCCATAAGATGGTAGGAGGAAATTTGGTCAACTCTGAACATGATATTCCACGATACCTTACAGAGAGCAAAAGATCGGGGCAACTGGAAGAAAATTGGCAATGAGAAGGTGATATAAGGGAGTAATGATGACCCTTAGTAATGAGGATAGCGATGCGAGGAGGAGGAAGGAGAGGATATAGAATATAACATCCATATCCAATAGACAAAATGTTTGTGATAAATATATAAAATGCCCTGATATTTAATTAAATAACGGATGGAAGGAATACACGCCGCTAGCTAGCCAATCTTAGATATAGGTTAGATTTAATTTATGCATATGTATAAATTGTACAGATTTGTAAATAAAGATATTTAAAATAATTTTAACCAAATTAAAATTAAAAAAAAAAACTTTATCTCCAAGATCCTATCATATGTGGTTTCCATAATTGGTTTCCTATCATCAAATCCTACTTTCTGAATGCAAATTCTTGTAAATGAATGAAAATCACCAGAAGCGTCATACGTGTTTACCTATAACCTATAACATTTGAAGAGATGCCTCGATTTCTCCAAGATCCCATCATCAGACCCCAACTTGGTGCCAACACGACCATCTCGGGGTTATACACGGTCAATCAAAAAAAAAAAATATCGGTTCAGGATTCTCGGAGATATCGGATAACATACAAACAATAAAAAAAAATCAGTCGAATTGAGAACCTATATTATATTGAGAACTCCTCCTTTTTTTGGAACTCGGTTAAAAAGTACAAAAAAATTAATAATAGGATTTTTAATAAGGTGCCGTCTCTATAATTAGCAGTGGATATCCTGCCTACGCAGAAAACCGTTTACGGATTATTGCATCCAAGTGTAAGAAAGTCGTCTATCTTCATAACGCACTTGGCCCATTCTCTTCATCTACATTATCCGTGACATATACGCGCTTAATACACATCCACGTTAATATTAATTTCAATTTACAAATTCAATACCTGTACGAGGATTAAGATCCGTTCGGGTTCGGATCAATCTTGAGAGTGAGTGTATGGACACTTCACATAATGGCTTACCGCCGCGCAGAACCAAACGGCCGTAAGTGCTTAAAAATTACACGGCGCTTAAGTCGTTTTAAATCCTTACGTCAGTATAATCTGTTTACACTAAAAAGGCGTAAGTCTGTTATAAATTTACGGTTTTAAGACTTTTTCAAGTTGAATTTCTAAAAGGTCCCGGTGTCCCGATACAGCCTTGCTCCTTAAATGTTCACCTTTGTAGTTTTCACCGACATTTTCTTTATTAACTGCCCGCTTTATGAAGCTTCCTTTTACTGAAATAGGCAGAGAGGAAAAACTAACGCCGAGGCTTAGTTGACTTTTTACGTTAAAGGGTCGAACTCAATGACGTAAAAACTGAAAAACAACGAATCCTTATGGGTCCGTAGGAAGAAACACTTAACTGGTGAGATTCGCAATAACGGTCACTGTATGCGTGTTTCGCCTAGAGTGAAACAGGACGCTAAACATAAAGTGAGAGCGCGCTAGCTCCTCTCCTGTACACATTTCTCACGTTTTTAAAATTTTGTAGTTATTAAACTGGTTTTCTAAGTTTCGTTCTTATTAGAAAACGAAAAAACTATATACCTAGACCAAATTCCTTTTGTTACAAGAGAAGTTAGTACCTATTGTCGAGGGCGAAAATATATTTTAACTTCTAATTAAACTACTCGTAAATATATGTTGGGACTATCCAGTATACTAGTATCCAGCCGAACTGAACATGTTTTGGGGGTCTAAAGTGCAAAATTATACACGTTCATTTCAAAACTCGGAAACGAATTTCTGCCTTAGATTTGTCTCCAATCATCGTAACTATGAACATGATTAACAATGGAATAAATTACTATGAATATAAACTATTAAAAAAATTTCATATCAATGAATATGATAACAATGGAATAAATGAATATACATATGAACTATCAACAAAATTTCATGGCAATACGACGTGAGATTTTGAAATCGAAATATAAGTACGCTTGTAGGGAGAATCGAGTTTGCTGCGGACTCTTAAACATGTACGAATTTTGTCTAGAAAAATAGTTTAGAAAAACCTCGAAGTAGCCCAATATTTTAAAATGTCTTATACTCTTTATGAAGTAGGTACTCGATATTATATGTAACGAACAATATCGTATTTTTTAATTACTCCATAAACAAATAATTTATATACCAAAGAACGAAATTAGAACCGTTTTTGCTGTTGAGCTGTTTGAGCTGCATTACCCGTGGCCCTAGCACTAGTGTGGCGCGACGGTGTCTCGGGCGAAATACTTAGTTTAGTTATAGCGGCAACAAATAATGCACCATATCAACTAATATGTATTCTGTGACCATATGTGAAATTTTCAGTTAGTTAATGCATGAGATATAGCCTGGTGGTAATGGTGGTAAATGGATGGATTCCACGTATTCTTTTAAAAATCTGTTCAAAGTATTTTCTTTGAAAACTATTACGCGACTCGTATTTCCGCGAATGTAAATAATAAGCAGTATCTGAAGTCCCGAGAAACTCCTTGGTACGGGGTTCCAACCCACGACTTAAAACTCTTAAAAGCTGCATTAACGCTCGACTACCAATGCTTTTTAAGCGTTAAATTTTTTGTTATTTCAATGACTAAGCAAAACCAGAAGAGAATATTCAAACTAAATGCAAGTCGAGACCCCGGAGCACAGAGTCCTTACCATTTATATACTATAGTAGCGGTTGTAAACGATGGCTAGATGTCGTGAAGGCTGACATGAGTGTGAATGGGCTTACAGTAGAAGATGACCAGGATCGCGCAAAGTGGAGGAAATGTAGCAGGAAAGCGGACCCTGGCAAAGGCCGGGATAACGCTAGGTAAACCTACTACTAGTCAAGGCTCGGAACCTGTTAAAAAATACCGGTAAACACAACAGGTTGCTTAGACAAGTTGCCAATCGCTAACGCTTAATCGTCAATCGTAAACGAAAGGCAGCTAACTGTCTTTGTCGCACTAATATGAAAGAGTGACAGAGAAGGAAAACTACGATACGCTACTCGTACTAAGCGTTAGCGATTAGCAACTTTGCTAAGCATCCAGTGGTATTTTAAAAACTAACACGACTAAATCCCATGAACTTAGGTACGTTAGTTATTACCTTGACGCATGTGGGTTCGCAAAACATCGTGAGGGAACCAGCATGCATCTGCGAAGAATTTCAAGGACGTATTAGAAGTTCCCAACAAGTATTGAGCGTTAGGACCACGCAAAATTGCCATATTTGATGTCGAGTTCCGGAAAATGACCGCAATATAATACAGTGACAACGGTTTGGAAATCTAACCGGTATTGTCTTGCTCATAATGGTTTCTCTAGTGTGTGGTCATCAATATTTGTGCCTGTGTTTCTCACTCGTGCTTCTTCACTGGTGCGAGTGAAATGCATGTCGAATGAGTTTATCGCGTACGATATTTGCGGGACTGCTGGATTACGAAGCCCGTGGTAAGGGTACGACGGAGTGTACGGAGGCAAAAAACACTCCCCGATTAATCTGTAACCTCAGCTGGCCTTTGAATTTAAAGCACTTAGCGGCTTTCTAAATGATGGGCTGTTACTTGCCGCAAGACCATCTCCTTCTCTGCTAACAGGCGTAATAGGAGTAGCAATAATCCCATAGATATTTAATTTTGCAGCAAGTACATGTAAGTATTAGGTAATTACCTATGAAATTGGAGTTTTGTATGGAGAATTTAGTGAAAAATTGTTTGATGTCAAAATCAAAATAAAGCAAATTTTGTCAGTAATATTAGACACTTCTAAGGCGTATTTTGTGTACGAGTATATCTATAGTTTTCAAAGCTTACGATTGAATATTATTTAAGAGAAAAACAATTATTAGTCTGATAAAATCTTTGTTACTCAGTGCAATGTTTAAAACAAAAATAATCCAAGATACTCTTTTGAAAATAAAATTAAGGACCAACTAAAGTCTATGACCAAAAACTCCAATAACTATCACAAGTAATGACCCAATATACTAATATACTTGGTTGGAAAATCTCGATGCTTTGCAGCCATAAAACATGTATGTGACTTATGAAATGTAAACAGATATATGACTGACTTTCCATAGCATTCAGAATATCGTGAAAAACGTTCGCAGAAATATATATGTTAATACTAATAAATATCAATAATTTCGACAACAAATGTACGTGAACTTTGGTTGGTTTTGATTTTAAGTTCGTTAATAAGACCAATATCGTGTGCTAAAAGTGCGTGATTATAGAATAATGTAAGTTTTTAGGTTTTTTTATGTTTGATTTACGTTCCACTGACGATTGGTATACAAGTATTATGGTTGTCTATACAACTGCAAACTGCACCGATTTTTACCGCCCAATCAATCAGGAAAGGGTTTAGGCGATTCATTACTCTGACACAACCGCGATTTGCCGCGCTCAACACATCAATCGTCGGTAGCGACGTGTCCCTAGTGTGTACAGTCAAGGGTAAAAATACACTTTTCAGTACATATTCTTACGCACTCATGCAAATATTTACCCCCTTATTCATAAACGTTTGTTAACTTAACAAGCCGCTAATAATTGTTTGTCCCTTTTACTCTTATGGACACATTGTTAAGACCAAAAGAGACAAACAATTATTAGCGGCTTGTTAAATTAACAAACGTTTATGAATAAGGGGATTAGTGGTAAAATTTTTCATCATCGTCAGCCCATAGTCATCCACCGCTGGACATAGGTCTTCCCCAATTCGCGCCACCATAGTCGGTCCTTAGCTCTCCGCTACCACTTCCCGCCACTTTCTTCAGATCGTCGGTCTATTTGGCAGGAGTGCGGCCCACCGGGCGAGTCGTTCGCGGTCTCTACTAGACTCATCTGCTCCATCGGCCATCGGCTCTTCGACAAACATGTCCCGCCCATTGCCACTTCAGTTTGCTTACCCTCAATACCATGTCGGTGACCTTAGTTCTCCGTCGGATATCCTGGTTCCGGATTTTGTCCTTCAGAGAAACTTCGAGCTCCCTTTCCATAGCTCGCTGAGTAACTTGCAGTTTGTGAACGAGACCTTTTATAAATGTCCACGTAATTTTTTGTCAGGTCTAAACTGTGGAAATGGGCAGGCCACATTGCACGCAGATAATCAAAGGGGTCGAAAAATGCGACCACCGTTTGGTAAACGCAATGTAGGACTTCTCCCCATAAAATGGACAGACGATCATATATGGAGACCGCCGTTAGACGCTGGATGCAGGTTGCTTCAACGTGTGTATGTGGAGGTTCAAAGAGGAGGCCATTGTTCTGCAGTGGGCGTCTTATGGCTGAAATGATGATGATAATGACAAATACGAAAATAGAACAACAAATATATAACCATTTTAAACTGAGACACAAAACATGTTTTGCAACATAAACATTTTTTTTACCTCCTACTGGTGAATCGAGATATTGTAACAATCTTCGACGTCAAGTGGCATACAAATATAAATTACACGTGTTTTTACTTTATAATATGCGTAAGCTACTTAACTTACTTGTTTGTTGTAGGGTCAAAGTCAAAGTTGTTTATTTTAGGACATGAGTTTCTTAGACGTACAGTCACCACATGGGAATGTTGAGCCACTTGGCAATGAATGCAATTTGGTCGTGTAATATTATGGGTTCGGTATTTTTCGTTAGTAGGCACGATTGCGACATGACCGATGTTCCCCGATGATATGATATGTATAAAAATTTCTTCGTCAACGAGAATTAAGGATTAGTCATCGGCCATTATTAGACGCTAGATGTCGTTGTTCCTAGAGGAAACTGGATAACGACAGTTCTTCATATATTTGTCTAAAACCGTTTAGTAATTTATTCGTATTCGCTTCAAAGCCTTCAAATCGGAAGCCATGATTTATCTGATATTAATAGGCGAGTTATTTTTCCATTCATATTTATATTTAAATAGGCATGTTATGTTATCGAGCAATTTTAAATTATTTTTTTCATTGACAGAGACAAATGCTATTGCTGTCTTTATTATCATTCGTTACAACTCAGTTGACTTTAGTTGAAAACTTATGTAATGTAACCTTAATCCTATAATCTGTCAGTAGCCATAAAAATGTATAATAGAAACTTGATAGTTTCTGACTGAAATTCTAACTTTGAAAAAATACCTGTCAGTGACAGCCGTTAAAAGGAAAGTAACGAAATTACCATCAGGGCTCTGAAGTTAGATTGACGTCTCCAGGTCTAAAGCGGATGTTATAACGTAACTATAGTAACGTCAGCTTCCGGAAAAATAGCGAACAATCATTGGTTAAACATTTTTGTTATTACGTAACCATGGTAATGTCACCTTCTGAAGAAAACGCGAGCGGTCATTGGCTAACCGTAGCAACGACCGCCCCATTGGTCAGCAGAGTTCGGCCGAAGTCGTGATACCAGTCTCATAAGAGTTCGGAACCCGATTTGTATTATTCGACCAAGTTGCGAACAGTGGCAAGTGGCTCAACAATCCCGTGTGGTGACTGTACGTGGGCAAAAAGCTCATATATTTAATTCTGAGTAATTAAAACTTTCCCGTCTTCAGTATCAAATATTCATTCGTCTGATTTCAGACAAGAGTGATAAAAGTTACGACATTTTGCCGTCATTCGTTGTATACAGGGTTGATAAAATGAATCAAACAGCAATTTTATTATTAAGATGAAAATGTCATGCGATGAGGTACATAATCAAGGTAGATGACATAGTTAGTTACTTACAAATAAACAAAAAATTATAAGAGAAAATAACAAATTAAAACTAATTATATAAAATTAAGACTAAACTTACCTATAAAAATAATGTATTATATTATATTATAAAATAAAAATAAAATCCTATTATAAGAAAAACACGCCGTCCAGCAGGTCCGCTTGCGGCATGAATCCCATAACGCTGGCGGCGTTACCTCTTTGTACCGCAAGACCGATGCCTTGGGAGAGGTACGCGCCAGCGAAAAGATTTTTGGTTTCTCTACAAACCAAAATTTTTTTTTCTCTACAAAGCACATTGCAATCAACTTACCCCCTCATTCATAACGTCTCCTCACTTAACAAGCCGCTAAGTATTGTTTATCCCTTTCGACCTAATCAATATGTATATAAGTCCAAAAAGGACAAACAACACTTAGGGGATAAGACCGTAGCGCACTGCGGCATATGTGTTACGCGGTTACATTTAGGTGCGATACAGAATGCGGCCGAATGTGCGACCGCTATGCATTTGACGGTCATAACTTCTAACTGCCAATCACGACTGTCCTCTGTAGCCGTACTATGAGCTGCCGTTGCGTTATCGGACTTGCTGTTTATCCCGCTCGCTCGCACCAATACGAGTACACGCGAGAACGATAGAAAGGAAGTAGTTACTCATTGATAACCAGAGATCGGACAAATGTGCGTCATTGTTCGCAATAATATGGGCATGACTCCAAATTTGATTAAATGAATAATTGAACGAATAATTTCTTGCAAATTTATTTCAAAGCTGTAAGGTGACTATTTACAAAGGTTTTCATAGGTACCGGTGTCAAATAGGTACTTTTATGAAAATGAATGATTATTTATTCAATCAAATTTGGAGTCATGTCCATATTATTGCGAACAATGACGCACGTTTGTCCGATCTCTGTTGATAATGCGGCGGCAGATCATGGTAAGCACACTGGCTTGTCGTCACGTTTCCGCGAAGCAATATCGTTTCGAAGCAGGAAAGCCATGTTATACAACGTAACGATACGAGCTAAGCGGAGAATGTGTGAACTGTTAACAGGCACTGTTAACGCAAAGTGCGTAGCCAAGGTGCCTATTGCTCAATAGCATATCGTGGTGTTCTCTCTCTATCACTTTTTCCTATTAGTGCAACAAAGCCTTTAGTACCGTTTGGTAACCAAAGTTTCGTAACCAGTTTCGAAATGGGAATAAAATCCCGGTAGATAACTTTAAATCGGGACTTTACTATTGCCTGTCTGTAACCACGATTAGTAATCAGCTTCGAAACTGGAAATAGAATCCCGTGTTGTAACTGGTTAGAAAATAAGACTTTTCCATTACTGATTTGTAACCACTTTTAGTAATCAGCTTCGAAACGGGAAATAGAATCCCGTGTTGTACCTGGTTACAAAATGAGACTTTTTCATTACTGATTTGTAACCACGTTTAATAATCAGCTACCAAATCTAGCTACGAGATAGGAAATTTATTCCCATTTCATAGCAGGCTACTAGGCGGGAAACCATTCCCATTTCACAGCCAGCTACCAAATCCGACTACCAAACGATACTTTAGGCACTGGTCTCACCGCGAGCTACTAAGCTATGAACAATAAGCAATAAACACGAACAAAAGATACACACTCCCGTGTAAATAAAAGAGACACGGTGATACTCGCCCGGCGGGGATACCTGATAGCTGGGCGAGTATTCGAGTATCGTAGTGTCTTCTGCGGTTACTACTGAGCGGTAGCGATTGGTACGTTGGCTACGCAACCCGTAGCTAGGTGCTACGCTACGCTGTAGCGTGTAGCGAACTCGAATACAATGCCAGGTTACGCGACCGCTACGCGAATCCTACGCAACCCGTTGCTACATGCTACGCTATTGCTACGTGCGCGAGCGCAATTAACACCGTTACAAACTACAGAGTGATTTTTTATTCACCGGTCAAACTTTCGGGGGTTAAATCTGAGGTCAAATTGATGTTTTTTATTATACGACCGACATCCGATTCGAGAAATAAAAATGATATTTTTAGACAGGGACCGGAACCGTTATTTTCTCCATACAACAGAACAGTCACAGTCTTTTTTCATTCATCTTCGTTCTTAGTACGTAAAGTACATAAAATATTGGGTAGCACATAAATAGTATGAAACATTTTAAAATATTGGGCTGTTTTGAGGTTTTTGTAAAATAACGGTTCCGGTCCCTGTTTTTAGATACAGATATCTATCTACACGAATTTTTCACAACAAATAGGTTAAGTATACGCCGCGTGGTCACTATACATAACGTACAACTTACCGCGTGGCACTTATACGTAACTGGGCAGATTTTTACTTTGTAGTTTAAAAAAAATCCAAATTTGGATTTTTTATATTTTTTCTACTCAGAATCGCGAGCTCTTTCGATCCTCATTAGCAGAAAAAAGTGTCCAAAAAATTCCATTCATTTTTTGTCTTCCACTGAGTTACGGTTGAAGAAAGCGTATGAAAAATAGTAACCATGGAATTTTTTTTGGGACACTTTTTGATTTCTATCATGACCGAAAAAGCTCGTGATTCTGAGTAGAAAAAATGTAAAAAAGTAGAAATTTTGAAATTTTTAAAATCGACCAAAATAAAAATCCGCCCAACTCACATACATTGCACGATCTTTATACTTACCTAAGTATAACTTTTTTTTAATTTCGCCTAGTATAATGAATGAATGAATGAATAAGTGGATGATGTCTAACAGCCCGGCAAACACTGCAATCGGATTATCTCTATCCATTTAATTTCAAACACAAACATGCAAGGGGCTCATTGAAATGATAATTTCGGTAGACGCTCATCGCGTCGCCGAACCGTTTTAGTACCCTGTCGTATTACCATAGTCCAGTGGGAGTGGTTCGGATCGGTCGAATTAGTAGCTGCGACAAAGTGATACAATGTTTAGTTATAAGGGTTCCGAGTATTGTAGACTTTACAAGCATACAATTCATGATTTTTTATATCCCTTTATTGTGTGTTTATTTATACGCGCAGAGTTTCCTAACGGAAAAAATAATACATTATTTAATTTATTTCCTGGCCAGTAGTGTCGGGTTAGAAACGGAGGTGTGTTCACAGGTATTCTCAAACAATTAGTACGCTGTAGAACTATGTCAAAATGATTTTTTTTACATTTTTCCTACAATCTGATTTTTTTTAATATCTCTTTGTTGTGTGTTTATATTTATACGCGCAGAGTTTCTTAACGGAGAAAATAATAGGTACATTATTTAATTTATTTTCTGGCCAGTAGTGTCGGGTTAGAATCGGAGGTGTGTTCACAAGTACCCTCAATCAATTAATACGCTGTAGAACTATGTCAAAATGAAATTTTTTACATTTTTCCTACAATCTGATTTATAACATCACTATGACAAGGTTCCCGAGTGGTTCCAATTTACCTTACGAGTACTACGAGTAACTAGGTATTTATTTTAAAATCTAATTAAATAAATAAAAAAGCATTCATTTAATTTACTTTTACAATGTAACATATGTGACTTTCTAGTGAGTAAATTGTTCCACAGATACAATAAAAAAAATGTGTATCATCTACTCACGTTTAATAATATGCATACATTTCAGAACGCATATCTGACGCACAATGTCAAAATCGTTTAACATATGGAACCGACCGTACCTGGATGGTTAAATTTTTTTCTGTCTGTTATCACCATGGTTACGGTCGCCTGAGTCACGCTGGTTTTATGCATAATTATGATATTTACTTAAACTATGCAAACATGCATTTTTCGGGTGTTAATAAACCCTTTCCTTGATGGGCTATCTACAAACATGCACTATGCATGTTTACATAAATTAAGGAGCATCATCATCATCATCATCAGCCTATGTTAGTCCACTGCTGGACGTAGGCCACTCCTATTAACTATGCGTATAGACGCATTAGGAGGTAAATGCCCGAAATCGCGACGCTGGGCAAGCGGATTGGCAATCGCAGTAATGTGTCCACTATGATGACGCTGCTCCCCATCATCAATCTTGTAGAATGATCAGTGACACTTTAATCCCTTAGTCGACTCTTACGACACCCGCAGGAGGAGTTGGGGTGGTGACAAATGTATTCTTACTACCGTCACCACACGGCAAAGGAGCATAATTTTGCATAAAACCAGCGTGACTCAGGCGACCGTAACCATGACAATAAAACTTACAGTGCTTACGTCCTAAGTTCCGAAGTAAAATGAGCTGTGTCTTTCGAATGACCGTGTTATAAGAGATTAAGAGTAGGTACTTAAATTGTTTTTTGAAATTTGGTCTACGGAACCGTAAAGATAGTTAATCCGTTTCGACAGTCATCTAATTTCGCCCCGATTGTACAAAAAGCGGCTTATATTTACAACGACAAATGTTTACTAAACACGCTCCAACGAAGACCTAAGTATCAAACGCAAAATGAATTAAGCCCGACTCAAAGCTAATAGCGCTGAAAAGACGCAGGGAACTTTGTAATATGAATATTTTTTCTAAACAGGCTTTGAGGAGTTGCTGAATAAAATTCCGCTGAAAGGCATAATAAACATAAGTAGGAAATATATTAAGTATATACTGTGGGTATAAATACTGGGGGCTGTATGTTTAGACGTATATCTGAAGAAAAGTAGAACACGCAAACACTTATCGCGATTGGTCACACTCTATAAAACACATTGTGATTTGTGGTCTAATCTCAGGTGACAGGCAAAGAGTTTTTTTTTTTAAACTTTACTCAGTATGTTATAGTATTTAAGGATGTTTTTATTAGACTATTTAACGGTATACAACGGTATAACGTATGGGTATAAAACATTTAACCCTTAATCAAACACGAGTCACACCAAAATTTCATTGGTTTTGGCACTTATCAGTGATACACAAGATTCAAAACAGGTGGGAAACATATTCCCATTATCCGATTAAGGGTTAAGGTTGGAATTGGTTAATAATAATGCTTTAAAAAAATATTGTTCCCGCATTAGTAATATATTTCCATATCGCTTTTAGAGAATATGTACGAATCTACACTTTGACGCTGTAACATGTATCGGTATCGGTATACCTAGGTATAAAATTTTAACTATTGATTCATTTTCATAGTTTTATTCCACGTGTAACTATCGCAGTAACCAAAGTATATATTATTTAATTATACAGGGTGTTCGTTTCGATTTGCGTTAAATTAGACAGGTTACTTAGGACATTAATAGAAGTTGTCTGGTATATCGGCTTTTGCAAAATTCGATAAAAAAGTTTTTTTTTGTTTTCATACATAATAAATGAAATGGTAAGTGTGAGAGAACCTTAAGAATAAAATAAAAGTTAATCTCAGGTGACTGACGGCACATGTCAAAATAAGTAACATTAGAATGTAATAAAGGTTGCAATACACATGTTCAGTGATTAAACTTATTTTTTTTAATAACTCAATAATAGTAAGAGTTAAACCTCTAGTTTCTTAAAGAAATTAATTATATTTGACCTAATTAAGCATACCTTTGACTTATAGCATATGAAGAAAAACACGCTGTAGAGTTTATACTTTTCAGGCAAAATCATTTTTCGTAATAATAAAAAATGTCTACAAGTTTTACGTCTGTAGCGTGTAGCGATCTCGAATACAATGCCAGGTTATGCGACCGCTACGCGAATCCTACGCAACCCGTAGCTACATGCTACGCTATTGCTACGTGCGCGAGCGCAATTGACACTGTTACACACTACAGAGTGATTTTTTATTCACCGGTCAAACGTTCGGGGGTTAATTCTGAGGTCAAATTGATCATTTTTATTATACGACCGACGTCGGATTCGAGATAAAAAAAACAGATTTCTTATACAGGGACCGGAACCGTTATTTTCTCCATACAACAGAACAGTCAGTCTTTTTTCATTCATCTTCTTTCTTACTCGTAGTTCGTACAGTACATAAAATATTGAGTAGCACATAAATAGTATGAAACATTTTAAAATATTGGGCTATTTTGAGGTTTTTGTAAAATAACGGTTCCGGTCCCTGTTTTTAGATACAGATATCTACACGAATTTGTCAAATAGGTTAAGTATACGAGGCGGGGTCACTATACATAACGTACGACTTACCGCGTGGCACTTATACGTAACTGGGCAGATTTTTACTTTGTAGTTTAAAAAAAAATCCAAATTTGGATTTTTTTATATTTTTTCTACTCAGAATCGCGAACTCTTTCGATCCTCATTAGCAGAAAAAAGTGTCCTGAAAATTCCATTCATTTTTTGTCTTCCACTGAGTTACGGTTGAAGAAAGTGTATGAAAAATAGTAACTATGGAATTTTTTTGGGACATTTTTTTATTTCTATCAGGATCGAAAAAGCTCGTGATTCTGAGTAGAAAAAATGTAAAAAAGTCGAAATTTGGAAAATTTAAAAATCAACCAAAATAAAAATCCGCCCAACTCACATACCTATGCACGATCGTTATACTTAGCTAAGTATAACTTTTTTTTAAATTAATGCTGATTCTGGCCAGCAATTTATGCTGAATTGGAGACCATTTTGTGACACAATTTTGTTTTTTGTTCTATATTTTATATTCTTGTTTCGTTTGTATTTAATGTGTATATTATGTTGTGTCACAAATAAATGTTTTTTCTTTTCTTTTTTTCTTTTAATTTCGCCTAGTATAATGAATGAATGAATGAATTATTAAATGATGTCTAACAGCCCAGCAACCACTGCAATCGGATTATCTCTATCCATTTAATTTCAAACACAAACATGCAAGGGGCTCATTGAAATGATAATTTCGGTAGACGCTCATCGCGTCGCCGAACCGTTTTAGTACCCTGTCGTATTACCATAGTCCAGTGGGAGTGGTTCGGATTGGTCGAATTAGTAGCTGCGACAAAGTGATACAATGTTTAGTTATAGGGTTCCGAGTATTGTAGACTTTACCTTCACAAGTGCATGATTCATGATTTTTTTTACATCCGTTTGTTGTGTGTCTATATTTATACGCGCAGAGTTTCTTAACGGAAAAAAGAATACATTATTTAATTTATTTTTTGACCAGTAGTGTCGGGTTAGAATCGGAAGTGTGTTCACAGGTACCCTCAAACAATTAGTACGCTGTAGAACTATGTCAAAATGAAAATTTTTACAACCTGATTTATAACATCACTATGACAAGGTTCCCGAGTGGTTCCAATTTACCTACCTTACGAGTACTACGAGTAACTAGGTATTTATTTTAAAATCAAATTAAATAAATAAAAAAAGCATTCATTTAATTTACTTTTACAATGTAACATTTGTGACTTTCTACTTAGTGAATAAATGTTCCACAGATACAATAAAAAAATGTGTATCATCTACAGTCACGTTTAATAATATGCATACATTTCAGAACGCATATCCGACGCACAATGTCACAATCGTTAACATATTTTTGGAACCGACCGTACCTGGATGAATCAACTTTTTTCTGTCTGTTATTTTACACACGCTGATTTTAAACATAATTATGATAGGTACTTAAACTATGCAAACATGCATTTTTCTGGTGTTAATAAACCCTTTCCTTGATGGGCTATCTACAAACATGGACTATATGTATGTTTACATAAATTAAGTAATGTGTGACTCAGGCGACCGTAACCATGACAATAATACTTACAGTGCTTACGTCCTAAGTTTCGAAGTAAAATGAGCTGTGTCTTTCGAATGACCGTATTATAAGAGTAGGTACTTAAATTGTTTTTTGAAATTTGGTCTACGGAACCGTAAAAATAGTTAAGCTGTTTCGACAGTCATCTAATTTCGCCCCAATTGTACAAAAAGCGGCTTATATTTACAACGACAAATGTTTACTAAACGCGGTCCAACGAAGACCTAAGTATCAAACGCAAAATGAATTAAGCCCGACTCAAAGCTAATAGCGCTGAAAAGACGCAGGGAACTTTTTAATATGAATATTTTTTCTAAACAGGCTTTGAGGAGTTGCTGAATAAAATTCCGCTGAAAGGCATAATAAACATAAGTAGGAAATATATTAAGTATATACTGGTGGGAATAAATACTGGGGGCTGTGTGTTTAGACGTATATCTGAAGAAAAGTAGAACACGCAAACACTTATCGCGATTGGTCACACTCTATAAAACACATTGTGATTTGTGGTCTAATCTCAGGTGACAGGCAAAGAGTTTTTTTTTTAAACTTTACTCAGTATGTTATAGTATTTAAGGATGTTTTTATTAGACTATTTAACGGTATACAACGGTATAACGTATGGGTATAAAACATTTAACCCTTAATCAAACACGAGTCACACCAAAATTTCATTGGTTTTGGCACTTATCAGTGATACACAAGATTCAAAACAGGTGGGAAACATATTCCCATTATCCGATTAAGGGTTAAGGTTGGAATTGGTTAATAATAATGCTTTAAAAAAATATTGTTCCCGCATTAGTAATATATTTCCATATCGCTTTTAGAGAATATGTACGAATCTACACTTTGACGCTGTAACATGTATCGGTATCGGTATACCTAGGTATAAAATTTTAACTATTGATTCATTTTCATAGTTTTATTCCACGTGTAACTATCGCAGTAACCAAAGTATATATTATTTAATTATACAGGGTGTTCGTTTCGATTTGCGTTAAATTAGACAGGTTACTTAGGACATTAATAGAAGTTGTCTGGTATATCGGCTTTTGCAAAATTCGATAAAAAAGTTTTTTTTTGTTTTCATACATAATAAATGAAATGGTAAGTGTGAGAGAACCTTAAGAATAAAATAAAAGTTAATCTCAGGTGACTGACGGCACATGTCAAAATAAGTAACATTAGAATGTAATAAAGGTTGCAATACACATGTTCAGTGATTAAACTTATTTTTTTAATAACTCAATAATAGTAAGATTTAAACCTCTAGTTTCTTAAAGAAATTAATTATATTTGACCTAATTAAGCATACCTTTGACTTATAGCATATGAAGAAAAACACGCTGTAGAGTTTATACTTTTCAGGCAAAATCATTTTTCGTAATAATAAAAAATGTCTACAAGTTTTACCTGAAATTTTGTAAATCATATTTTTTTGATAATTACTTTTAACTGTAAATACCTTGCTATAACTAATTTCCACGAAGGCGTAACGAACAACTAGCAAAACAATCGCAACATAAATAAATCGTCTTTTGATATCCTTGTCCATTTAACGCAACATAGGAGCTATATTCCTTGCACAGTTGGACAAGAAGTAATCTGATTACTTGTGTAAATTATATTATTATTAGTACACATACAAATGTAATCGGAAGGAGTAATCGGATTACTTTTTGTTCAGCTCTGATTCCTAGATAGTTTAAATCCATTCATATCATTTACCGAAATGCGTCTCCATTTCACGAACAGCACATGCGCCGTCTATTTATATGTACGTCCGCTGCAGTATTATGCTCATTTCATGTGAATGGCGGGATAGAGGCAATTTCTTAAAAGCCGTTCACAATTTATTATCGAGAACATCTCAATGAAGCTCCAAATTTGAATATTTCGATTCAAAACAGGGTTTGAATGCCATAACATAAATAACGACGATCAGAGGTATATTTTCTTTCGTATATTTTACATAACGGATATTGTAACGTCTTCTCAAACCGAAAGTTTTAGAATACCCGAGTCTTTGAAATTGTTAAGAAGCTCTAGATATTTATATATATATACTTTGTTCATATAAAAGGACACAGATTTAGTTCTAGAAAAGCTAGTAAGCTATTTTCGATACCTACTGATAAATATTAAGCTGAATATTGAAATACATTTATAGAATCAAACCTAAAATCGTTATTCTATGTAAATCTAGACTGTAGGTAAGTAAACTAAGATAAAACACAAAATGAGTTGAGGATAGACAAAATAGTTCCCACTACAGCTAAATATTACTGTACTGTTATTAAAATGATATGAGATTGCTATATCGTCTTTTCATAGTAAATACGACTGTATTATAAGGTATGAACCACACAAATCGCCCGATTTAATGTTCTTAAAATAAGGTCCAACTAGTTAGTTCATAAGAGCGACATACCGAGTGTAACGTAAAAGTGCCGGTAGTTGCAGCATTTTAAACTATAAATCTAGCGGCAGAACCAAAACGAGGACCGTCATTACTAGCCCGCGGCGGTATGGAGAAGAATGCAGCAAATAAAACCTTACATTACTTTAACAAGCTCGTTTTTATTTCAACTTTAGTCTTCAAAACCAAACTTTACCACCTATAAAATAAGAATAATATTTTAATACAACAGGGGTTATTGAAGGGAGGTCGATAGTATTTCGGAATCTGCGGTTAGCGGGATGTTACCTTAAAACTCTGTTCCCTTTGTTTAGCTGTTTTCGCTATTGCCTAGGTATTTGATTTAACATAATGCAGTGGTAATTTAGCAAAGCCTCTAATTACTTTGAAAATATTTTGTTTAGCGCAATTATTTTCATCTGAAATTCGTATAATAAACTGACTCATTATAAATAAAAAAAATTTAGTTTCGGACACCAAAAATCCATAACATGTTAATACAAATTACGTATACTTGAAAGCCCTTAAAAGCAAGTTAAATGGAATTAGATATTGACTACTACATTCAACCAGTGCTGTTTATATAGGATTAAAAGTCATTATCGTAATGTATTCAATGAAATTTCAAGACCGTTTTTGAAAGGCGTTTTTAGCGTGCAGCTTCCATGTTTTATTTATTCATAGGTGTGGATACCCTAGGTTATGAACATATTACGTGACGATATTTTTGTTTCTGCCCCAGCTGCTTATACAGTACTAACAGGCTTGACGCATCCAAAGTCTTCCATCGCCGCATCCTGACATTTCGCATGCATCAAATTCGCAAAGCGGCTTAGTTTCGAGTGCATCGCCGCGCCCGGGACGCGTTACGAGAGCGCGGGCGAGGCCTATGGGAAAGACTGGTGGCATATGATGAGAGGAAGAAGGTAAGTCGTATTTCTCCACTCTTTCTAATTAGACTTACAATGGCTCCCGGATAAGCACGGCATCGACTATAAACACGAACGCACGAAAAGATACGCACTCCCGTGTAAATAAAAGAGACATGGCGATACTCGCCCGGCGGTGATAGCTGGGCGAGTATCGCCGTGTCTCTTTTATTTACACGGGAGTGCGTATTTTTTGTTCGTGTTTATAGCCGATAGTTCATAGCTTAGTAGCTCGCGGTAAGACCAGTACCTAAAGGTGCGACGTCACCAGTGCTCAAAAAGCGGTGACGGTACGGAATCGCAGTGATGCAGCGTATCCTTACCGTTTTTCCCGCATGTTCCCCACACCACTGCTTAAAATACGCAGACGGTACGGAAACGCAGTCATGTGCTATAAATGTTAGGGATACAATGCGCCCCTGTGATTCCGTATCGTCATTGTTTTTTGAGCATTGGTGCGGTCGCACCTTAAGACAGGCAAGGGCCGGTAGCAATGCGCATACGTACATGCAGCGCGTATTTAATACGCACTGGCCTGGACACAGATGAATGGAGTTTAGTCCCATACACCTACCTAGATATATATCTCTTATACTTTCTGAAGAGATTTCCGGTACGGCGATTTCCACTAATATCTCAGGGTTTGTCCAGAGAAATTCAAATCCATACAAAATACAATGTTATGGAACATCTGATTTTTTTTTCTCGAATCGAATGTCGGTCCCGCAGTAAAAGTTCATCAATATGACCTCAGAATTAATCCCCTAAAGTTTGGCCGGTGACAAAAAATCAGCCTGTATAAGTCATGTCAAGAGAAGATGTAAGAATACATTTTTCACTAGCCCAAACCGGGTGTCGTAAGAGTCGACTAAGGGATTGAAGTGTCACTGACCATTATTTGATAAAATATTGATGATGGGCAGCAGCGTCATCATAGTGGACACATTACTGCGATCGCCAACCCGCTTGCCCAGCGTAGCAATTACGAGCCCCGATGCAGTGGAGTTAGTCTAGTTCGAAACAATTTTTACAAATTTTTTAATATTTTAAAAATGATCAGGCTAATGATAAATTGTATGAACGTTAGTCATGGTTAATGTACTACATTTCAAGAGACACAACAATCTGAAGTACGCTTTTGTTGTTTAATAAATCGATTTTAACAAACCAGTGTCTAAATTATATTTTCGTTCACCACCGTAATTCCGCGCTTATAAGCTTGACGCAAAATTCGTAGTGCATCAGGTGTACCATGTCGTCTTTAATATTAATGGCGTTCTTTACATTCATTGATTATTTACAAAATTAAAAATTGTGGAAAAATTTAAAAAAATAACTCTCGTAAATCTTTTTTTTTATTCTGATTTATTAAGTCTAAATATTTTATATTCAAAGAAACTACTTTAGTACTACTATTGAATAGTGAAGGTTTTGTCTCTAAACCTTTTCCCCCGGATGAACGGGATAATCTCGAAAAACTGTCTAACTGGATGAGAACATATGCATCGGGGCTCGTATGTGCATTTACCTCCTAAAGCGTCTATACGCATAGTTAATAGGAGAGGCCTACGCCCAGCAGTGGACTATCATAGGTTGATGATGAAGTCATGTCATACGTACATAACTAATCATGCAAAGAGGTGACATGACCCACTACCCACATTCTTATACCAGTTCAGATTAGACTCGCCCAAGCTCGACAAGTCTTTCACAATAGTGTCCGGATAAGGCAGGTGCAAGGCGCCGATAGTAGCGCACAAACATGCTGCACGTCGACGGATTGACTACGCTTAGACCCACCAAAGATTCACAAAGTACTTGCTTAATCTAAGTAATCTCTTGCTTAATCAATATAGGGTGGATTGCAAAAAAAAATGTACATACTTTTTTTTTATCTTATTTATTTTGTAAGCCATACATCTTATGATTAAGTCGGCTAAAACTACATACTACTACATACTTAAAAGAAAACAAAATTTAACGTCATAAACTCATAATTTTTGTGTTACGTGGTTAAATGTTGTGTAACGACTTTTGGTAGTGAAAAAAGGCGACTAATTCAAATTGGGGTGCGCCAAAGTATTTATAAAATTGCAACTTAGATTATTGGAACTCCGAAAATTTTTCTTATACAATTTAACTTCATAATGATCGGTATTTAGAATAATCTTTGTTCATAATCATCACCACATAGAATTATTTATGTTCATAATATTGTTTTTCATACATATTTTTAGTACTAACTTTTATGTTTATATAATTTTTCACTATACTTATTTTATGCTATATATTCTAATGTTATAGGTATTTATTTTTATCTGTACTGGTTTTATGTATGAATTATTTTTGTTTAATTACATATAAATCGTACTATTACTGTAAACTAGCTACCTGCACAAATCAGGTTGTGGCAGAGTAGGTACTGTACTAAACGGGTTCCCTCTAAACTTTTTTTGTCCGAAACGCTTAGGACATAACAGACTTGGTATATTCTATTTTGGCATCAACTTAATGAGACAGAAACATCACTTGGCTTAAATAACAATATTTCGAATATTATTTTGTCCGAAACTATCTTGGCATATCATTAATTACACCGAGTGTTATAAGACGGAAATTAGATTTGCATTTTTTTTTGGGCATGTAGCCACATGTTCGAAACTTGCCTTTTTCGTCAGGCAGAATTTGCTGTGAGGGTGAAAATTTCTGCAGTGAGCGAGCGAAGCGAGCGAACACAACCTTCCGGGGCAGATCCGACTCGGACAGATTAGGTTAGAAGACTAAGGCGGGAGCTTTGCTCCCGCCTTAGTCTTCGAGGTTATTTTTTTTTTAGCAACCTAGAAAGTACTCAGCTCAGTAACACAGTAAGTAACGTATAGAATATTACTACTACCTCGATTATATTGAGAGGTTGTAATTATTCCTTCTCTGTTATGCTAAAACAAACTATGCCGATACTTTTTATGCACATCCAGATTTTGCCTCATCATAAATAGGAGCATCGAAATTATGCTCGAATAATATTCGAACAACTCGAAATCTGCCACAAAGAAATATGCTAAAGTTGAGTATGTCACAACAGTTTTCTGCTCAAAGCCCATTATGACTACATAGTTTATGTTATTCATGAAAGAATTATACCACAACAGAGTGAACCTAATGGGAAAATGTTTATAAATAAACAATTTATTTCAAATAACTTTATGAGTATAGATTAATCTAGTTGACGACTTTAGGAGGATAAAATTTCGAAATAAAAATCGTTATGAACATTGTAGGTAGAAGTATAATTTTTAGTAAGAAAAAAAGTATGAGAAAAAATTTTCGGAGTAATGATGATTATGAGTAAAAAACGGTATTAGTAAAAAT